>WBZZ01000251.1:215000-226811 GCA_019918135.1 Paulinella micropora
GACATATTACCTTTTTCAGATAAATACATATTCTTTGATTTTTGAGCACATTGTTAATCACGCGGAAAGCCAGTATTTCGATGCTAAGGAACCACCAGTTATCCATAAGAACATTGATGATTTCTGTAAGTGGGCTTTTGAATCTAAGCACAACGGCTTTACATTCATTGCTCATAACAGTCGCGGTTATGATTGTCAGTTTATTCTTAAATGGTTGGTAGATAACGGACAGGCACCATTCGTCATTTATCAAGGCGGTAAGATAATGATGATTACTTTGAAGAAATACCGCTTCATTGATAGTTTGAGTTTCTTGACGATGCCTCTGGCTGATTTTCCTAAAACATTCGGATTGAAAGAACTTAAAAAGGGTTTCTTCCCTCACTTCTTCAATACTGACAAGAATAAAAACTATGTTGGTGTGATGCCTCATAAAAAACACTACGGATACGACACGATGAAAGATAAGAAAAGAGCTGAATTCTTAGAATGGTATGAGAGCCAAAGAAACAACACATTTGATATGCAGAAGGAAATCGCTGAATACTGTCATAGCGATGTTGATATTTTGAGAAGGGGATGTATGGATTTTAGAAAGCAGTTTTTAGAATTCGGTATTGACTCGTTTCAATATACAACTATTGCGAGTTGTGTTATGGCTTTGTATCGTGCTAAGTTTATGCCAGAGAATTCAATTGCTGTGCTGAAGGCGGAAAAGCAAAACAGGATTACCTCTCGGGCTTGTGTTGAATGGATAGCTTACAGAAGCAGGTTAGACCAAACGGATATCAAACACGCATTCAATGGTGGTGAAAAAATGTTTCAACTTGGGCAATCCAGGGTGTATGTAGATGGCTGGGATGAAAAGACTAAAACCGCTTACGAATTTCACGGCTGTCTCTGGCATGGATGTCCAAAGTGCTTCAATGGTAATACCATTAACACTAAGAAGAACAAGACCATGGGCGAATTATACAAGGCAACAATGAGACGAGAAAAAGAACTAAGCAAACAAGTCAGCAAACTAGTAACTATCTGGGAATGTGAATGGAGATTAATGAAAACAAGTGAAAGCCTAGCGGAAGATACTAATGAACGAATTACTGAACAAGAAGGGCTGAACCCGCGAGAGGCGATGTTTGGGGGTAGAACGGATGCTCTAACATTGTATTGGAAATCATGACACGACAATCAATATGCGAACTACATTGATGTATCTGGATTATATCCGACCGTGATGTATTATGACCCCTACCCTAGCGGGCACCACGAAATCATTAGACCGAACAACGACGACGACCGACTGTCTATGAAAAACAAAATTATAAACAGAGAATATTTCGGAGTGGCTAAGGTTAAGATGCTACCGCCGAGAAAATTACTACACCCCGTTTTACCTAAGGCGGACAGAGGTAAGCTTATGTATTACTTATGCGACAAGTGCGGAATGACTGAACAGAAAACCGAATGTAAGCACACCGATAACGAGCGAGCAATAACGGGCACTTGGGCAACTCCTGAAATCTACAAGGCCTTAGACAAAGGCTATAAGTTGATTAAGGTATATGAGGTATGGCACTGGAAGGAACAGAGCAGTAGCCTGTTCAAAGATTACATAAAAACTTTCTTAAAGGTTAAACAAGAGTCAAGCGGATATCCTGATGGTTGTATTACAGAAGAACAAAAAAGAAACTACATTGACAGTATGGAAGTCAAGATGGGTATTAAGATGGACGAAAACAAAATTGAAGAAAACCCAGGACGGCGAGCGGTTGCTAAGTTGTGCTTGAATAGTCTGTGGGGCAAGTTTGGTGAAAAGCAAAACAAAACTCAAAACAAAATGATTAAAGATAAAGATACCTTATACAAGTTAATGAACGATAAGTCAGTTGATAACATAAACATAAACATTATTAACGACAAGATAATAGAAGCGAGTTATGACCTTAAACAGGATGCGGTAAGCGACCCCGTAAGAACAAATATTGTAGTTGCTTTATTTACGACCTGCCACGCGAGGATTAGACTATATGAGATGATGGACAAGCTAGACAACAGAGTTCTATACCACGATACCGATAGTGTCATATACACAACAGACTTAACGAAAGGCGAAACAGATGTCAAAACTGGTAAGTTGTTAGGCGAATGGACGGACGAACTACACGGAGCAAAGATTATGACTTTTATCGGAGGCGGGCCAAAGTGTTATGGATATGTATCGGATAACGGCAAAGCAAGTATGAAAGTAAAAGGATTTAGTATGAATTATGAAAACAATAAATCATTAAATTTACCAAATATGTTAAGTGTCATTAGTTGCGGACTTGGAATTAAAAACAACGACCTTATTGAGAACGGCAAGAATGAATTGTTAGAGTTGCTTAAATCTCAGGAAGAGAAATTGATTGCTAAACGAATTGAAAAATCTGGTAAAGTTGTTATATTAGAGAACAGCAAGATAACAAGAGACAAGCAACAGAAAAAAATAACGAGTGAATACTTAGAAAAAATATTCAGCTTTACTTACACTAAAAGAAATATTATAGGTATTGTAGATACAGCTACCGCTGTAGGCGGTCATGCGATTGAAACTAGGCCATTCGGTTACTAAATGAAAAAGCGACAAACAACTTTATAGATACAAGTTACAGTTGTAAACTGTATATTTTTTTGCCACTACCCTTGAAGCTCCTGATTGTATGAATTCCTTTTTTTGGTTTCACTAACTTAGTATTTACCGCCGTCGCCCCTAACAATGATACAGGGTCAAATGCGGTTCGGTAGTTTGTTGTTAGCTTCGCAGTCTTCGCCCTCTTCCCTTTTGGACTTACCTTTATAGCCACTCTGTCAATTACTCCTTCAATGAGGTCTCTTGTGCTACTGCATTTATTGTATGTTGTAGCCTTCACCCCAGTCTGCCTACTTAAATCTTTTGCTATCGTTCCTCCAAGACTATGACCCGTCAGCTCTACATTTTCTTTTCCATATTTCTTTATGACATCATTAACTAGCTTCTGCTCTTCTTTATATCTCGGTGTTCTTTTCAATACTCCCTTTACTAATGCAACATCTGTGAGTAAGTCCCGCTTATCTGCCGAGCCTCTAAATGCTACAATCGCCTTACCATCTTTTTCACATACTGTTGATTTTTCTTTGCTGGCGACTGGTTTCCATCCGTCCGCACCCTTTCTATCCGACGAAGACAAATAGACATCCTCTGATAATTCCGCACTGCCTCCCTTCTGCTTTCTGTATTCCTTACCAGCCTTTTTCAATGCTTCACCATAGCTTATGTTATGCTTAGCGGAGTAAGCCTTTACGAATTTAATCCACTCGGACATCCTATATTAATTATTTAATTTTTTTTGTTTTTATACAGCCAACTATATATACCCTACTCTACACTCACCGATGCAAAAGCTTTGTGAAAAATTTGAACAGCTATCTGTCAGCAACAAAGACAGAACATTTACTTTACAAGAAATTAAGCAAGTAATTGATGGACACATTAATGAATACAAATCAGAAAACAAGAAACTTCAAGAACAAGGAAAGATACCTATGGGAAAATATAAGGGAAAGACAGTCGCCGATGTGGTTGTATTTGATACCCAATATTTAAGATGGATGGCGAAGCAACCATTTCTAGACAACTATCCAGAGCTAAAAAAAGAAATATTCAAACAGCTTCGATTGTAGGAGCTTTGTGGAGATTTCTCAAAAACTTATTAATTTTTTTTTTGTTTGGTAAATCACTAAGTCAGCATCGGAGGGGGTGCGGGGGACGAAGTCCCCTGCTAGTGATCTTCAATAAAATTAACGATAACACTCACATTTCCTCCCTTTGCGTTAGTTGATACAGACTTTTGTAAAAATGTTAGATTTTCGCCAGGTGCGAGTTGTATGTCGTAAGTTCGCAGGTCAATAAGCTGGCTAGAAGTAGCATTAACATAAAGTTTAACAATAAGGTCCGTTATAACAGCAGCACCCAAAGCGGTAGCACTGTTGTCCGTTGATACTATTGAAGTTTTGGCATCAATATCAACAAAGTTCTCCCCAGTAAGTGCTCCACTCGTTTTCACAATTCGCACTATGTTAACCTTAGCATCTTCGTTTGATATGCTCACGAGAGTTGGATAAACGATTGAATAATTGGTGGCAACACCGTTAAAAGTTGTTTTATTTTTTATTGTTAGAATTGGACTTTCAGTAGTGTGTGCCTTTTTTTCTCCATCCGCTTCATTTGATATGCTTGAATTGATAGTGTTGGTGCCTTCAACAAACAAACCGACACTAGCAGTTTTTAGAATTTGGACACCATCATCCGCACCAGAATTATATATACCAGCGGAAAAGGGTAAAGTTGTATTCCGCAGACTAACTCCCGTATGAGTATTCGCATACTTGATAGTGTGTATTAATTGAAATTCGCCAGTCTCTGGGTTCTCAATTGAAAACTTAATAGCACCAAAGCCCAAGTATTGAAATTGAATTTGAAATATATTTCCCTTCGTCCAGTCTAGATCGGGCATATCTCCTGTTCCATCACAAGGGTCATCCCAGTCTTCTTGATTTATGAATGTGTCAGCTCCTGCTATTGAATGAAGAATGCTCATTCCTACATCATACTGTTTCCAAAAATAGAAGCCGTTGTTGGCATCACTTTCGCCTATTCCAATATATGAACGATAATCTTTGGTTTCATCTGTTTCCCATAAGGCAGTGAAGCGACACAGGACACCCATACCCGTTCTGTATTTTATTCTTTTTTTGCTAGACAATATCGCACTAGCATTAGCCTTTCCTTCTGTTTCTAATTTAGCAATATTTGTATTAAATGAAACTGTTGCCTTTGTTTCCGTTAATGTCCATATCCTTGTATTAACTGTGTAGGGGAATATTTCCTGTAATATTGGTGTTAATGAACTGGTTAATGCTTCACCGAAGGCGGTTTTCATATTATTTGTTTCAATGTGTCCGTCATACCCAACTTTGACATTTACGAACTCTCCTTTCGGATTTTCTGCGACTAAATTTCGCTGATGAGTGGTCATAGTTTCTATATTGTTAAAAAAATAAATTAACTATCAAAAATTAATAATTACCTCTTAACTAATCGTAATCATATTTGCCTTAACCTGAACCTCCCGCTGAGTGATTGCTACACTTACGTGCTGATGAGCATTATTCTGTGTAGTGCTAATGAACTCCCATCGTCTCTCATTGGAAAGGTCAAGCCCGCTAATCTCATTTTGGTCTTTGCTCCACAGCGGGCGAGTATTATCCCAAGTATCAACCCAGAACCAGCTGTATTGATACACATTTGAATTCATCAAAACAGAGCCTTCAAGCTTAGGTTTCAAGCACATATAATCTTCAAAGCTAGCGGGATATATTTCAAATTCTTGAAGTCGTGCTCCGTCAAGTGTGGTGTGGAAACTGGTAGTTTTAGCAGTTGCTCTGTTATCAGTATCATAAGCGGTATTCTTATTTTCAGTGTTGTGAAAGAGTGTGTGATAAATTTTCTTCAACCTTTTTCCGTGTCCTCTATCAAAGCGGAGAATAATGTTCTGTGTGGTAGATTGAGCAATGGAATTTTTATACACATAAGGATAATCAATACTAAAACTCATACCCTCAGCACTCGCCACCTTTTGTTGAATTGATTGAATGACATCGGGATTAGTCTCTACCGCCAAAAATAAGTTAAGGTTAGTGACTGAAACATTACCCGCTGCAGCAACAAGGGCTCCGCCAGCAATCGATAAGGGGTCGTTGTTGTAATAATAAATTTTAGGGGTTTGTTGCCATACAATCCTCATATTCAAAATCTCTGGAAACATAATAGTCTTATCAAGTGCGAAGATAGTATTTTAAAGCATACCCAGATTTATCTTAACACTGATAGAAGGCTCAGCGGAAGCAATAGCACCGCCAGAGAAATACTTAGGCTCGTAGTAAGCGACATTGACGACAGAGAGTTGCCCAGTTCCATCCGCGATACAGGCATCATTATGGCGACGGGCATTAACAACTGGCTCACCAAACATAGCCTTAACACCTGCGGCAACATCATCATTACCGTCTACCATTGTTGTTCTAAAAGTCTCCTTTACTATTTGCGAAGTTGAGATATTAATCTTACTGTCAGCATTACACTTTTGAAGCATACAACCCGCACCACTTCCATTATCGTGGTTTTCAAGTGTCAGAAAGTCCTTCATAGAAGTTTCGGCCTTCCAAATAATCTTTGTAAAATTACCAACTTCATTTACATCGCACAGATAAACACCGCCACGGGTTTGAAGTTGAATTTGCCTAATAGGAGCCAAGCAGTCCATATAGCATTTATTATAGTTCGCAGCGATTGCTGGTGGAGAATAAGTAAAACTCAGAACTGACCTAGCCAAGTTAAAAGGACGGCTGATAAGGTCAAAGTTGCTTTCCTGCCCTCCTGCGGTAGTAATCGTAATAGCTCCCGCACCCTCACGAGGGGTAAGCTTATTCAAACGATAAGAAGCACTGATGTAATCAGTTCGGCTAAAATCTAGTTCGCCTCCGTGTTGTCTAGGCATTTTTGTGTAAGTGCTTTTTTCAAAAACCACTTACGAACTCAAAAACGATTTTAAAAGGTCGCTATATATTTTAATATTAGAAAAAAATAAATTAATTAATTACCTTGATTTCAATAAATTAAAAAATGATGTAAATAAATTAAAATAATTCGTCTCGCGGTAAATCAATAAAGTCATTACAATGCCCAAACCGTTTAGGTTAATGGCTTGGTCGTTTTCGTCAGTTAAGTAAAACCGATACACATTGCTTGAACTAGTAGATAGTCGTTTTCCGTATTCACTACCCGAGCCGTCGTAGATAACAGAGCCAAACGGGATTTCATTCGCTGTATATATCTCTTGTAATACGTGGTTATCGCCTTCGCCTACTAAATCTGACTGTAGATATAATGTTTTTTCGCCAGTCAAAATTATGACATTTGGAGACCTAATGGTATTATTAGCAAAGAAGTATGTTGAGTCGCGGTCAAAACCCATTACTTCGTGGATGCGAGTTTCGGTGTCAAATATAAACCGTGGTTGAATGCCTCCGTTATTCGCTACGGTAAATAATAGCTTCCCGTCTTCGGGGTCAGTATTTGTGTTGTTGCTCGTAACGGTGTATGTGTAGTCGTTGGGACTGTCTGCGGTTAGCACCTCGGTCAGTTTATTTTTTAAGTTGTTCATTGTGTAGTTGCCCTCGGGTATCGTAATAAGTGCCTCATATCCGTCTTCACTTAGAATAAAAGTGTTGTAAGGACTTGCCACAGAGTAATATGATTTCGGCACATAGATATGAAGTATCTTACAATGGCTAGGATTGTCTAACCCTTTCATATCAATGGAGTGAGTGAAATCACTATCCGTGCCGTTTATCCTGTTTTTGCTATTGACATAGTAAATGTTAGAGCTCCTACCTCCCCTATATTCCATTGCGGAGACTTCGCCTCCGCACCTCCACGGGTTTTGTGAAACTTTTTCAAAAGTTTCTATATAATGAAAAAATATATTTTTGTTTTACATCTATCGATGTAGTCGATAATTGCTTCAGATAAAGGTGTCAAAGCCGTAGCCATTCTGGGTTTTCAACTCCTCCGCTTCTTTTTCTTTTAAGTCTGTCCAAAAGCTAGCAAATTTAAGCGGTTCCCTTTCGCCCGCTCTAACAAAAACCTAATACTATGCCATCCGCAGGTATCCGTTGTGTCGCTTTGGTTCTTAACTTGATTAACCTTCATAAGCAGGTATGTGCTCGGCTTACTCTTTTCAACGAGCTGTTTCATTTGGTGTAGAAATAGGTCAGTCGGCTTATACAGTGCGAGAGGGTCGTATATCTCTATACTTCTATCACCGTCCAATGAAATATAAACAGCAATCCAATGTTGCCCTTTTTTGGTGCTTGGGTCCGTGTTCATAATAAAACCATACTTCTTTCTTTTTTCTGGATTCAATTTGTTTATTTCGTCGCTGGCTACTGTCCCCAAATACCAATCGTGCTTTTTCATAATGTTGTCTATTTCGTCTGTCATTAGCCCGCGGTAGCCCGTCCCGCCTTGTTCTTTGTCGTCTTCTAACGGTGGTGGCATATTTTGGAATTGAGTTATTAAGTCTTTCACCATCCTCATCGTTGGCTGGCGGTTGTTCTTCTGGTTCTTCTTTTTCTTCTGGTTGTGGTTCTGGTTGTGGTTCTGGTTGTGGTTCTGGTTGTGGTTCTGGTTGTTCTTCTTTTCTTTCTACTGGTTGAAATGGTGGTGGTGCTAAATTTTTTTTTGCTATTTTCTTAGAAAACCAAGCACCAAATCTAGCCCATCCATCCGCTGGTGTTTTTATTCCGACCGTTGTTTTGTGATTGTAAAGAAACTGTTTCATTGAATTTTTGTAATTAGACTTATTTTTGCCAGATTTAACAATCGGGATATTAATTCCAGCTTCTGCTAGTTTATTTATTATTACCTTATTAGTTGGCCACGGTTTGACTCTACGACCATCTATAATTTCATTAACGATTTTTTCCCGTTCTATTTGCCTATATTTTGAGTCTTTCGCTTTCAGTTCGTCAGTTACATCTTTTATTTTGGCAGATGTTTTCGTCCTTTTTGGTGCTGGTGTCGTAGGCATTGTCAAAAGATTGTTAGTTTTCTGGTGTTCTATTAATTCCATATTAATCCGTTGTATATTCGCTATCGCTCTCTTCTTTTCTTCTCGTCTTTCTTTCATTTCAGCATCCTCCTTCCTCTCTCTTCTTTTCTTTTCTTCTTCTTTCTCTTCAAGGTCTTTCATTTCTTTTATTTCCAACCTTTTCTTTTCTTCTTCTATCTCATCCCTTTTCTTCTTTTCCTTTTCTTCCTGCTCGTGTATTAGGTCATATTTTTTCTGTAAGTTGTTTTGTATCTGGTTGCGGTTCTCGTATTCAAGACGGCCAAATTCTGACTTAATTACTTTCTCGCGGGCTTTTTCTTTTCGTTTCCCTCGGGTTTGTTCATATATTTCAAAAACAGTTTAACGATTTGAAGTGTTGAAAGGTCGTTCGTTTTCTCGCCAAAGTTGAGATAAGCTCGCTTGCCTTTTACTTTGATATATGGTCGGCCATCTTTGGTTCTGTATATCCTCGGTGGCCTTTGTTTCTTTCGCGGTTTTTTTACAACAATCGTATATGTTATAGAAAAAAATTAATATAAAGTTTAGTTTAATACCCCTACCGAAACTTAACGGCTCCTCCTCGTTGTTTGCCGTATCCTTGCTTAATTGCCGCCTTCGCTACACGGTCCGCATAAGGCACTCCGACATCACTCAGCACCCCTTGAAATCAATTGATTCTTCTTGATAAACCTATTAGCATCTACTATCGCTTTTCCTACTTTTTTCCAGTTAATTTTCCCTCCTGTTTGTTTCTTTTTTTATTTTCTTTTCCCTCCTGCTTGTGGCATACTGACTGGGCTTGGATTGTATCCGATATTGTATCCTGCTGGTTGTGAAATAATCACGGGTGATGTTGGCATGTAGGGACACCCTACGACCCGACTTTTTGGTGAAGCTTTTTTTCAAAAAAGGTTCCTATATATAGTTCTAAAAAAAATAAATAATAAAATTAAGTAAAACGAATATTGAAGTTCTTTCGTAATTCATCAGACACCGCATCAACATACAAAAAGTTAAACCGTTCCTTCGTCGCTTCGTGATATCTGTTTAGGAAGTAATCAAACTCATATCCAAGGTCTAAATGTTTATATACAAGTTCCATTTTATCCACACTTTGACCTGGAAAGATTAAAATGTAGTCTAATTGTTTTATCGCCTCAGGTCTAAGGTCTTGTAGGCATTGCGAACTCATAATCACCTTTGACTTGAAATGCCTGTTGCGTTTCAATAAATCGCTCACGGACTTATCCCTCAACCCACTACCCAAATCATCTAACTTCTGGTGTGATGTATTTGCTCGGTCTCTCCACCTTTTCGCCTCCCTCCTGTTTCTTCTTTTCCTCTTTTCCAAAATAAAGAAACTTTGGCTTCGGTTCTTCTTTGCCGTCTTGAATGATTTCACCTTCTTCTTGCTCTTCGTCTGGCTTATTGAGCTTGTCCAACTCGTAATCAATCACACTGTATCCGTCCGTTTTCAAATATGTGTATATCGCCAATGGATTGCCTTTCTTCTTGAAGTGCTTAACCATTTCTTTGTAGATGTGGTCTTTGTGTATCGTGCTGGCGATGAAGACAATACGGGTCTTTTTGTCGGTTGTTCGTTTCAAGATTTCAAACACAGCCGTGCTTTTTCCGCTCTTTTTTATCGCAAGCAAAAATATGTTAGAATAAGGCTCCTCAAATAACTTGTATCCCTTGGCGAGTTTTTCACCATCTCCGTTTTGCTTGACTAGTCTAACTCGTATATTGTTAATTTTTTCCATTGTAAGAGCTTTTTTTTCAAAAAACCTCCTACGACCTCAAAAAACTATATATAGAAAAATATATTTTTTATTTACCTGCGGGGTTATAGGGGGAGCAGGCCCCTATGCCAGAAATTCTAAACAAATAACAATTCTTCCTCCAAGGGCGTCAGTCTCAATATTGCAATTGTCCGTTTTAAGCACTCTAAAACTGTATTGCCCGTCGGTCCAATTAATAATACCTAAGTTGTAGCTGAGATTGGAAATGTTTGCGGTGTTGCTATCGGCGAATGTGCCGATAATACCGATGCGGTCCATATGAAGGATTTTTGTTTTCGTTTCGTTCAAATCGTTCATATAGTGATAAACGTAACATTCATTCTTGTTGGTGTAAAGTTCATTTGAATGTTTTTGTCGAATGTGCTACCATTGACCCCTCCTGGAAAATCATTACTCAGAAAAATAATCTTTTGGTATTTGAAATCCGTCATTTGCGATTTTTTGTTTCTATATGAAAGATTAAAAAAATCTTTCAGCAAATATATATATTTTTGTGAAACTTTTTCAAAAAAGTTTCTAATATATTATGTTATTAACATTATTATTTGTGTGCTCTGTGTTAGGTCGGACAGCCTGCGATTTCTATTCGCGAGTCAGTGATGAAAAAAATGAAAGCTGTGTGTGGTGTATTCAAAAAGGAATAGAAACCAAATTTAAATGTGTTTTCATAAATAACGGAAATAATATGTGTCGTAGTTTTGATGAAGCTATTCCGCTAATCTGTGCTGGTGATGTTTCTTGGTATAAAACTGAACTATATGAATGCTCACTTCTTTGAACTAGAAGGTGAAGGTAAAATGATACCGATTAAGAGTGTAAGGATACCGACATATACATAGTCTGCTCACAAGGTAGGTTATGTTTAGCAAGTTTTACTAAGCAAATCGTAATGATTGCTATAATGATAGCCATTTGAAACAGATACTTAATCATTCTGCTGTCAGTTGGTCTGTTTTTTACGCAACAACAATTCCAGTTATCCTCAAGTTCGTGGTCAATTTTTTTTCTTCATTCTTCAACGAAATGTCTAAAACTCTATTTTTTAATTCAGGTGTTAGCTCGCCATCCGCCAAATCAATCATAGGTGGTGGTGGGTGTAATCTAGGAGGCATTAGGAAATACAACTGCTCGTATTTCTGCTAATTGGTTGGCTTGGTCTTGTAATATATTGAGCAAAGTTTTATTTTCTTTTTCTAAATTACCGATTACATCGGTAGATGTATTCACCTTTTCCGCCATATGCTGAAAAGCACTAACAAGAATTGGTATAAAACTCGTGTATGATATTCCTTCAAGGTTTTCATCTTTTCCTATTT
>WBZZ01000252.1:17500-22500 GCA_019918135.1 Paulinella micropora
TGTATATATATAAATATATATATATATATATAATATATATGTACATATAATTATATATATATATATAAATATATAAATATATATATATATATATATATATACATATTTATATTATATAATGTACTTATATATATAAATACATACAATCATACAATCATACATACATACATACATACATACATGCATACATACATACATACGTACGTACGTACGTACGTACGACATACATACATACATACATACATACATACATACGTACGTACATACATACGTACGTACATACATACATGCATACATGTATACATGCATACATACATACATACATATAACATACATACATACATACATACATACATACATGCATACATACATGCATATATATATGCATACATATATGCATGCATGCATACATACATACATACATACATGCATGCATGCATACATACATATACATACTTGCATACTTGCATACATACATACATACATACATGCATACATACATACATACATACATAAGCTTACATAGACATGCATACATACATGCATGCATACATGCATGCATACATACATACATACATGCATGCATGCATGCATACATGCATACATACAAACATACAAACATGCATACATACATACATACATACATACATACATACTTACATACATACATACATACATACATACACACATAGGAAGAAGCAAAAGCAGCAGCAGAAACCTCGGATAGCAAAGAAGGTGATCTCTATCTATCTATCTATCTATCTATCTATCTATCTATCTATCTATCTATCTATCTATCTTCCTACCTACCTACCTATCTACCTACCTACCTACCTACCTACCTACCTATCTACCTATCTATCTATCTATCTATCTATCTATCTATTCTTTCTATTCTTTCTATCTATCTATCTATCTATCTATCTGAACAGTCTCGAAACTCCATCTGCTTACTGGGCCCTCTGTAATGGAGGTGGGAGCTCGTTCTGCAAGGGGTGCTTATGGAACGAGCCCTGGCCCCGCCTGGTACTAGGGAGATTTTGGTATCGCCTGTATCAGTCCCTTCCGTGCAAACATCACGGCTTAGCTGGGCATCGGGTTAATACTTTACCCACAGACTTCCTTGGTTGACGAAATCAGAAGCTCCTTTTTTCTGACATTAGTCGATATCTCATCAGTTGATCTCATCACTTACTCCACGGAGCGAACCAAGGCCACTTGAGGTGTCACTGACCCTCCCTTGGGCTTGGTTTTTTTGAAATGGGTGCCATCTGTCGACAGACAGAGAATTAGGGGATGGTGTGGGTGTGCTGGGCCCGTGGTGGGGTGCCTTATGTGTGCCTAGCCATACGCCCATAAGTCACATGCCGAAATAGCGACGGGAAGCACAATCCTGTTCCCTCAGAGTGCCCTTTCTCGCTTGTTGAGCCCGGAATACAACCCACAGTGCTCTGTCGGTTTATACTAGACTGTCGAACAGTCTCGAAACTCCATCTGCTTACTGGGCCCTCTGTAATGGAGGTGGGAGCTCGTTCTGCAAGGGGCGCTTATGGAACGAGCCCTGGCCCCGCCTGGTACTAGGGAGATTTTGGTATCGCCTGTATCAGTCCCTTCCGTGCAAACATCACGGCTTAGCTGGGCATTGGGTTAATACTTTACCCACAGACTTCCTTGGTTGACGAAATCAGAAGCTCCTTTTTTCTGACATTAGTCGATATCTCATATATATATCTATCTATCTATCTATCTATCTATCTATCTATCTATCTATCTATCTATCTATCTATCTATCTATCTGTATGAATATCAATACCTACCAACCTACCTTCTCACCTTTCTTTGACCTACCTACCTACCTACCCATATTCTATCTATCTATCTATCTATCTATCTATCTATCTATGCCCCTTCGACCTCTCCTGGGCTCGCCTCATCGGAACCCGTAATCCCCGTTGAATCTCTTGGGTCATCAACGCAAGCACAAACTCGGTTATTACCCCCGATCTTAGACGTCTGTGGGGAATCATTCCCAACAACAAGTGTGCCCTCTGTTCTGGTCAAGCACATCTATGCCACATCCTCTCCGGTTGCCATGTTGCCCTCAAACAAGGCCGCTATACCTGGCGTCATGACTCTGTGCTCTGCACTATTGAAGCTCCCCTTCAAAAACACATCGAGAGCCATAACAAACGCTCCCCTATAGACCAAAATGAATCAAAGTCTATGTTTGTGAAAGAGGGCGAGCAGAAGCCTAAGAAACAGTCATTTCATCGACCATCCCTGCTTGACACTGCAAACGATTGGCAACTCCAAACCCAATACACCGGTTCTGAGCAAGCCTTTCCTGTCCACATTTGTGTCACTGACCTCCGCCCCGATATCGTTGTCTGGTCACTGTCTACCAAGATATGTATTCTGATCGAGCTAACGTGCCCGGTCGAGGAAAACATCCTTGACGCACGAGCCTACAAGACCAACCGATACAACAAGCTCAAATCTCAAATCGAGGACAACGGATGGACCTGCCACCTTCGACCAATCGAATGCGGGGCTCGCGGCATGGTATCGTTCTCTGTTCATCGATGTTTCCGCGCCTTGGGTTTTTCCCATCCCCAATCCAAATCCCTTTGCTTCAAGCTATCCTCCTGCGTAGCTCGTTGCTCTTTTGCGATTTATCGCTCCTGTGCAGTCAAAAATTGGACTAATCTTCCTCTAGTCCGTATTGGTGACTGCATTCCATCATAGCCGTCCAGTGTTGCATAGCCCGGGCTAGGTCCCTGCGGGGGTTTAGGCCTCATACAATGTCATCATTGTAGCTTGCGCAAGCTTACGGTGCTCAAAACACTTGGACTAACGGCTTCCTTTTCTTTCTCTTCTTCCTTATCCTCCCACTCTCCATTCCTAGATTGCCTTTTTCTTCAACGTCCTTCCTACTCTTCTTTTTCCAGAACACAGTCTACCCGTGATTCCCATCCCGGACACATGCACAGTACACAAATTATTGTTTGATGTGAAACTGCGTTCCTTTGCAAGGACTACATTCCTTTGCGACATCTCATCTATCTATCTATCCATCCATCTATCTATCCATCCATCATGCTATTTATTCATCCATCCATTCATGCATCTATCTATCTATCTATCTATCTATCTATCTATCTTGATGTAGCTGCATCAGATGCACAGCCAGAAAAGACAGAAGGGGCTTCAAAACCAATACCAGCTGGTTCTCTCTCTCTCTCTCTCTCTCTCTCTCTCTCACACACACACACACACAGACTTACACACACACACAAACACACACACATACACATACACACACACACACACACTATCCCTTTTCTCTTTCTCTCACTCATTCATATCTCAACACATAATATGTATATGTATATATATGTGTATGCACAGATGTGGGTGCCAAAAGACACACACATACACACTATCCCTTTTCTCTTTCTCTCACTCCTTCATATCTCAACACATTATATATGTATATATATAAAAAATATATATATATATGTGTGTGTGTGTGTATGTGTGTGTGTGTGTTTGTACAGATAAAAGGAGAAGCAAAGTGCTCCCAAGGGAGTCAGATAAATGGATAGATCGATAGACAGATAGATAGATAGATAGATAGATAGATAGATAGATAGATAGATAGATAGATAGATAGATAGATGGATGGATGGATGGATAGATAGATAGACAGACAGACAGACAGACAGACAGATAGATAGATAGATAGATAGATAGATAGATAGATAGATAGATAGATAGATAGATAGATAGATAGATAGATAGATAGATGAGATATCGACTAATGTCAGAAAAAAGGAGCTTCTGATTTCGTCAACCAAGGAAGTCTGTGAATAAAGTATTGACCCGATGCCCAGCTAAGCCGTGATGTTTGCACGGAAGGGACTGATACAGGCGATACCAAAATCTCCCTAGTACCAGGCGGGGCCAGGGCTCGTTCCATAAGCGCCCCTTGCAGAACGAGCTCCCACCTCCATTACAGAGGGCCCAGTAAGCAGATGGAGTTTCGAGACTGTTCGACAGTCTAGTATAAACCGACAGAGCACTGTGGGTTTTATTCCGGGCTCAACGAGCGAGAAAGGGCACCCTGAGGGAACAGGATTGTGCTTCCCGTCGCTATTTCGGCATGTGACTTATGGGCGTATGGCTAGGCACACATAAGGCACCCCACCACGGGCCCAGCACACCCACACCATCCCCTAATTCTCTGTCTGTCGACAGATGGCACCCATTTCAAAAAAACCAAGCCCAAGGGAGGGTCAGTGACACCTCAAGTGGCCTTGGTTCGCTCCGTGGAGTAAGTGATGAGATCAACTGATGAGATATCGACTAATGTCAGAAAAAAGGAGCTTCTGATTTCGTCAACCAAGGAAGTCTGTGGGTAAAGTATTAACCCGATGCCCAGCTAAGCCGTGATGTTTGCACGGAAGGGACTGATACAGGCGATACCAAAATCTCCCTAGTACCAGGCGGGGCCAGGGCTCGTTCCATAAGCGCCCCTTGCAGAACGAGCTCCCACCTCCATAACAGAGGGCCCAGTAAGCAGATGGAGTTTCGAGACTGTTCAGATAGATAGATAGATAGATAGAAAGAATAGAAAGAATAGAAAGAATAGATGATAGGTAGATAGGTAGGTAGGTAGGTAGGTAGGTAGATAGATAGGTAGGTAGGTAGGTAGATAGATAGATAGATAGATAGATAGATAGATAGATAGATAGATAGATAGATAGATAGATAGATAGATAGAGATCACCTTCTTTGCTATCCGAGGTTTCTGCTGCTGCTTTTGCTTCTTCCTATGTGTGTATGTATGTGTGTATGTATGTAAGTATGTATGTATGTATGTATGTGTGTATGCATGTTTGTATGTTTGTATGTATGCATGTATGCATGTATGCATGCATGCATGCATGTATGTATGTATGTATGCATGCATGTATGTATGCATGCATGTATGTATGCAT
>WBZZ01000252.1:50000-59900 GCA_019918135.1 Paulinella micropora
ACTTTGACCTCACCGCTCTCCATCAATGTTACTAAGGCGCGTTCTACACTACCCAGAATTCCGGGTTTCTGGAGCCACTTTCTGGGTTTGCTTCCTGAAAAGCCTGGCCTGTCGTGGTGCCACTTTCACACCCAGAACCCGGAAATCTGGGTGGTGTAGAACGGACCTTAGTGGCTATCTCAATCCTGATGCAATCGTTCGAAAGCTCAGGACAAGGGCTTTCCAATGTTGCGCTCAGCACTTTCATGTCTGGAAACATTGACTGAGAAAAAGGAGTTCAAACGTGGGCTGTTTTGCCACTCAAATAATTATTTTTTAACACAAACACTTCAAGTTTAATAGAGAACACTTGCCACTAGTAGGAATAAGTGGGAAGCTTGAGAGGAAAATGGAATTGATATCAAGAGATACAGAGAAAAAATGAAGTTTAAACAAAAAGCAGTCACAGTTTAAGGTCATTGAGTTTTCCTAGTATATATTATTAATATCTCATTGCCTGGGCGGGGTGCACCACTTCAAAAACCGTATGTTTGTCATGCTTTGAAGTCGCATCGCTGTGCCGGTCTGACGCATCTATATCCATGCAATGTTATATATTCCTAATTACTCCCTGGCTGTAACATTGTTTGCACATTATTATTTTAGCACGGATGTTTTCGTTATCTACGCAGGTTTTAGCTTTTGTGAAAAACTAGTTTATATTTTTCATTTACTTAAATATTTTTATTCATAAAATTATGTTTTTACGCAAGTACTGTAATAGAATATATACTTGCTACTCGTAAAGCTGAGTGGGAAGCAGAAGAGATAAAATGGAAGAGGTATTAATATTATATCAAGAGATGCAAAGAGAAAACAGTGTTTGCACGTGACATGAAGTGTAAAAATATTATTATTTATATTAGTTATTATTATTATTATTATTATTATTATTATTCATATAGTATAAATTATTATTCATATAATATAAATTATCTGAATGAATGCATACCGTACCAGACCGAAACATTAATATTGTGTTAAACTTTCTTCAAGTTTTTACTTCAAGTCTACACTTCTATTTTTAGTTCCGTTACTTAATTTTTCTGTTTATTTATCAACTGTCATAACTTGTAGTTGTTACGTTTTCAATTGCAGTTAACAGATCAATTTATTTTCCCTTTACCTGTTAACTTTTTAGAAAATGTTGACTATCTATTGCCTTTTTCTCGTATCTGAACTTTATTTCCTTTGACCACTTATTCCTGTCCACAGTCATAATTGTTGATAAGTAAATACGCAACACACCAGATAAAGTGGTAATACTTAACATATTTTACTTTATTTTTCCAGACTAACTTGAAGAATCCAAATCGCTACACAACTCGTGCTCGCAATTGAAATATTCTCGTTAATTCTCAGAATTTGCATTGTTTCGCAAGTGGCAAGTAGTATGTCAAGCAAGTGTATTTCATAAACTGGAATTGATTATCCCAGCTGTGGACATCACCCCCCGAATCATCAGGTAAAAAACTTATTTATAGATTTCGTCTGGCCGGACACGTCTGAAATGCCATTTGGATCCTGGTCTTTTGGCTGCTTTTTGTCCTTGCGTCACTGAGCTAATATAACGAGACATCATTCTCTTTTTTGAGGACTGTATTTGATTATATTACCGACTTACTCTTCCATTGAGCTATCGTTGGGGATAGTACATTTGGAGTCTATAGCTAAAGGCTGATTTCTTTTCTGATCTGTCGTACAGACATCAGATAAGCAAAAATTTATTTTTCGCTGATCTGTCGCACAGACATCAGACGAAAACAAACACTCCTACTCATCCTCAAACAAAAAAACTTACAAACAAGCGATCAATTTGTCACAAGCTGGCATAACCTTTAGCCCTTATGCACATTTGGCTTCTGTCTGCTCTTCTACAAGACACCAGACCACACCTACTCCACTCCGTCTTGCTGCTTGCATAAAGCCAAGTAGGACAAGTGCGAAACAAACATCAGACAAACACACAGACAGATGAAAAACGAGCAAAGCACTCCCACTCTCTGTTCTGAACCATTTTCCTTGCATTTTCTCTGCAGAAACCAGAGGAGATTACACTGGCATCTCTCACACAAGAGCAAAACAAATATCGAAGCACTGTCCGACGACAGATTGATTTCTACAAAACAGCTCTTTTGACCAAACTATCGTTATCTCTGTGTAGGGCCTGACGCATCATAACTATTTCAACAGAGAAAAGGAAGAAGGAAGGTTACATAGAGTGATAAGAATAACAGAGGAAAAAAAGAAGAAAAAAAAAGCAGACGTGACTCTCATAACATAAGATGGAAGACGAGAATGAGCAGGCTGGTGTGACACCACTGATTATGGTCCTAGTGAGGGAGGAGAGGAGCAGGAGACTCAGTACTCAGAAGAGAGGGGGGATAGAGATGGAGAGGAGAGAGAGGAGTATACGTATACAGCCGATGTAGAGTCGACAGGGGGGGGGGGGGGTAATGCACAAGAAGCGAGTGCAGGTCAGACTGGAGGATTTCCATTGACAGAGGCAGAGAGAGAGATGGAGGATGTTGGCCAGAATATCCCAAATACATGGGAACAGTTGGCTACATATGATGATGAAGAGTCCTTCTTCCTTAACTACCCAACCTATTATAAAACACACATCTACATTCCTTACGAGAAAAGGAATAGACCAGGACAAGGTCAAAGCAACCTCCTGATCGAAATTCCCTGCCTTGCGAAGCCTCTCTTCAACAAAGTGAGGTTTGAGCACGAAAGAGTGCTATTGCAGGATATCAAGTATGGCGACACTCTTACACTGTGCTACATATACGACATATCTGTAACACTCTACGCTGCTGTGCTCGTTGCGGAATTTTATGAACGCACAAACATACAGTGGAAAAATAAACGCACAACTGCAGCATGGCTGTCTGTCTGTGGTGTCCCCACTGATATCAAGAATCTAAAAAGAAAGTTTGAAGGTAGAAACCAAAGTGGCATTGAGTTTGCCCTTGATGCTTTTGTAACTGCCTTCACACGGGCTTACAACGAAATGTACAAAGCACTGAAAGACAACACAATGCAACATCCTGTTTACGAGGAGGTTGACCAGTCTTGTCAGGTGCTTGAACGCCTCACACAACTCCATAAGGGCCTCTTTGAGGGGAAGGAGCAAAAACCAACATGGAAACAATGGGCCCACACGAAGAATCACACTCTCATTAAAGGCCCTCTCACAACAATCCCAAATAATAACAGAGCTGATAAGTCTTCCATGAGAGAAAAGGCACACTTCCTCTCAAGTGCCACAGGGCTTGCACAGTTCGTGACTCATCTAGCACGACAGGTGAAAGAAGAAGATACGAGACAGAAAGAGGAGAAGGAGCAGAAGGAGAAGATAGCTGTGGCAATCGCAGTAGCACGGGTGGCTCCACAGCCAACGGCTCCACCTACCACATCTAACCCAGCTCCCAAGAAAGCAGGAGGAGGACCCTCAGGAGGAGGACCCCAAGGGGGAGGGACAGTAATTAACTTGACTGACTCCCAGAAGAAAAAGCAGGCGCTGCAGGCAGCCCTAGCTAAAATCAAAATTGGGGGAGGGGGCCTTAAGCTCTATGCTATCACTGCCAATGAGGCTGACACAGAGAAGACCCTCATGACTAAGCTCAATGAGATGGACAGATGCTTCCAGCAAAACCAGTGTGAGGTGGAGCAGGAGTATGAAGTCCTAGAACATCTCTGTGATCGATCCCTCCTTGGAGCTGGTTTTGACCGTATAACTTACGAGAAGTACAGAGGAGAGGAGGAGCTAGCAAGGAAAGGTGGACATGCAGAGATGAGTTGTACTCTGGCCATTGCTGCCCTCATTCGATACTTTAAGGCAAGCGGATACCAACACTTGTGCACTGGCCCATTGATTGGGTTTGAAATTTTCGACTTAGTATCGGAGCAGTTGCAGTCTGTCACTCAGCTTGCATCTGTCTTAACAAATGTGGGCACCCAGTACACTCTCTTTTATAACCACAAAGCCATACTCCTATATTTCCTCAGTGCTTTGCACGTCTACAACAAAAATAAGCTCACACTGCTCATGCAAGACTGCAAAACCTTCGACAAGGTAAAGCACTTGAACTTTTTGGAGATGAGCGTCTTTGAGGCCACAACTAAGGCCGTGAGCCCAAAAATGTTGTGGACCGAAGTAATGACCGCTTGTCAGAGGCTCGACAGCCAGACAGCATCCTTGATCGGTTCTGCATCGGCTTCTGCTCAACCGCAAGCCGCACATACGCAACGATCTCTAGGAAAGCGACCAAGAGAGAACAGTCATGAAGCTAACACACCTTGTATTCGTTGGTGGGCACGGGCACAATGCTTCAAACACACAAATAAGAAATGCCCGTACAACCACGATGTCGAGGACACTCGCATCCGAAACACACTCCTCAAGAACGTACGGTCGGACGAAACCAACACCGTCGCCGTTCTGCGCCGACTGCGCAAGGATGAGGGGTGGAAATTACAGGATGTCGCGGACCATGACCACGAACTAGCTGACGCGATCAATTCTCTTTTCGCTAGAGATGATCAGAAGACGGCAGCCATAGAAGCCGCAAGTAGAGGAAGAGGTGGAACACGAGGAAGGAGGAGGGAGAGGAATCAATCGAGGAGGAGGAGCCCCTTTCGCACGAGGCACATACATTCGCGGGGGGGGGGAGAGGATTTGTGAGAAGAGGAGGGGAAGAGGTGTATTTCAAGGTAGAGGAGGAGGAAGATGGGTTGGCCGAGGTGGATACGGCAGCGCAGAGCGCCCGTACCACAGAGATGGGGGCTGGGCAGACGGCTCGAGCTCAAGCTCGAGTTCCTCAGCACCACAGGCCTATGCGACATCAGGCGCAACCACTACCGACACTGATGCCGACTCAGATAACAGATTTGAGGTAGTCCAATGACTAGAGAAGGAGGGAGAAAACAGAACAACGTGCATTGCACGATACACCGTTGTGCAGGTCCCAACCAAGGGTACCAGTGAGTCTAAGAGCCCACAGCAGGCCACAGACAAACTCAAAGGTAGTACAATACCAGTACACCCATCACGACAACAAACAGTGCATGCTGCTAATAGGCAGGCGAGTAAAGCGCTGGCAAAGAGAAAGCAGGCGGGCCTGTCGCAGCCACAGCCGAAGAAAGTAAGAATAGAACCTGCAATCAATCTTATCAACTTGCCTAGACAGACAATAGACAAGGAGGATGGAGGACATCAACCTCTCCTCACGGTCTCAAACAGAGAAAGCAAGGACAATCATGCTTCGCCTGTGAACAATACCCAAAAAGACATTACAAAAACGGCGGAAAGGGAGGAGGATGCGAACCTCGAGAAAAGGATACAGATTTTAGAACACAAGCTCCTTGTATTGGCCTTAAAAAGTCACCGGCCAGACGCTTTATGCTATACGAACCTTTTTTGTGAAACATTAAATACCTTTATAAACGTTGGTAATGATACTATGGCGAATATTAATATTGTCGGCCAGAAATTTACTACGAAACACCATGAGTGGTTAGAAACTAATATGAAAAAATCATCTAGCACCTTGAAAGGAGTTAGTAGTCGGACGGATATAACGGGCATAATCACTTTAAATTTTAAATTGAAATCCGGACGAGTATATCGAGTGGACTTTTACGTTGTCCCCGAATACCACGGATCTGTTCTTTTGTCGTACGACCAACTGGCGACAATGAACGTAGATACGGCGTAGAGCCAGGAGAAGAATATACTGTCGACTCTCTCCATGCTATTGACTCATACGAGGCCCTACACCTAGGGGTAGCATCGGAAGGGAAACAGGTGGCCATTACACACGCATATGAGGCATATATGCCAACGGACGCGGTGTCTAAAGATAGTTCAAACCTGTCAGACAAGAGAGAGGCGGAGGTCTATACGGCTACAGTCTCTACACAATGGGATAAAAAGTCGATAGACGATCTCATTGAAAAGAGGAAAGAGGAGATTATATGCATGGGAAAAAGGTGCCTATCGTTGGCGAGATTTGAAGAAGGAGCAGGGGCCGATGTATATATTACCAACGGGTATTGCTTTCACGTAAAGGTTGAAGAGAAGGACAGACAGGAGTTTATACCGAGGAGAAGGGGACGACTCCCTGATATCCCGGCAGAAGATATTAAAAGCTTTATTACCGAATTCTGGGGTGACGAGCCTACGTGGCCGCGCTCACTGACAGAAGTGAAAAAATGCCTGCGCACTCTTTTTGAAAATAATAAACCATATACTGTCATACTCCCGTACAATGAGAAGGCGATATGGGCGCAGGAGATACGGGACAGGCTTATTGATCATCCGATACCGGTGCCCTCACGGAAGCAACACTTAGTGGTGGCTTGTCGTCTCGGGACTCGTGAGCATAGCAGTGCATACAAGCGAAAGCTCAGAGACCAGGACAAGTTGAAATTGATTCCTCAAGCATTCACATGCTTCGATGGTTTCTACACCCGAAAAGCTCCGTTGCAATATGCGAGATTAATAAATATGTTGGTAGGTCTGGCGGAGAACGACGAACCAGACACTGCCACATATGAAAAAACTGGAATGGACGATATATCAGAAGAAGAGTTGGGCTTGGAGGAGGACAGAGCACCCCTCAAGCATCAAAAGAGAATGTCAGAGGAGGAGTTTAAGGCGGCGATAGACGAGAAATTGGCAGGAGGAGCAGGTACGGAGAAGGAGAAAGAGGTTTTGAAAGAGAGATTGAAGGCTAACAAAATGATTTTTGACCCCCCTTCAAGCGGGAGGTGTCAAGCCGGAAGACTTCACTGCGGTTATTTGTAAACTACCAGGTGCTGAGCCTTCCCCAGCGCCACGACGGGCAAATCTGAGTATACATGAAGCAAAGATCGCAGAAGAACAAGCACTGCAGTTACTCGATGAGGATTTCATTGAGTGATCGACATCTCCAATAGTTTCCCAACCGAGACTGGTGCCTAAACCGGGAGGAGAATGGCGCTTAACGGTTAACTATGCCCGCGTCAATAAAATTTTAGAGGAGGAACGAAATCCATTACCTACTCTTGAAGAAGGAAGGCGAGTATTGCGGAACGCCAAGCTATACTCAGTCATTGATCTGAAGAATGGCTTCTGGCAAATTCCACTGGATGAAAAGTCCAGATTGCTGACTGCATTTGTAGTAGGAATGGAGATATATCAGTGGAAAGTACTTCCGATGGGACTCAAACAGGCCCCGGGACTCTTTCAGAAAGCGATGCAAAGCATGCTGAGTAGCAAATATGATGACCAGACAGAGGGAGGTTTCATGAGGAGAAGAGGATAGAAGGCGGGAGAGTACGTATTTTGTTACATCGATGACATTATCTTGTACTCCAATACGATGGAAGAGCACATCGACCATCTAACAGACATTTTCAGGCGTATCAAACTATTTGGCCTGAAATGTAATTTGAAGAAATGTCAACTCGCAAAGACAAGCGTGACATATTTGGGGTACGAAATCTCTTACAATAGAGTCTCGATATCCAAAGAGAAGAGGGAGGAGATCATGAGCCGGCAGAGGCCGAAGAATCGCACAGAGCTGCACTCATTTCTTGCGATGACGCAATATTACAGCCAGTTCATACCCAATTGGGGTGCAACTCGGGCTAAGTTGGAGAGAATGATCGACTTCGGTGATTTTGAGAAGTGGGATGATGAAGCCTTAGAAGCGTACAACACGCTCAAAGATCTCATCTACAAAGATCCGAAGGATGGCGGACTCGTGCTGATGATGCCCGACTTTTCGAAGCAATTCGTAGTCGACACAGACGCATCAAAGTTCGCGATCGGCGCAGTCTTACAACAGGAAGATGAGGAGAAAAAGTTGCGCCCGATCATGTTTATAAGTAGAAAGTTGTGCTCGGCGGAGCGAAACTATTGTACGAGACAGAGAGAGGCACTGGCGGTGGTCTGGGCCCTCAAACGGTTGAGAGAGTATTTATGGGGTGGACCTCAGTTTATAGTAAGGACTGATCACCAGAATTTACTATGGCTGATGAATCATGAACAGACTGGCAGTCTAGCGAGATGGCAGGCATTCTTGTCATGTTTCAATTTTACAATGGTCCATCTACCCGGCAAGCGAAATGTTGTCGCTGACAGCCTCTCCAGGCTAGAGTTTCACTCAGAAGTGGCAGCTCTCGTATCATCAGCAGAAATGGAGGATCTATCCCCAGACTGCACATACGAAGTGCATCATATCGAGTCGATGCAGATGGCGAGAGGGGTCCGATATAACCGATCGGGTCTACGTCATAGCCCGCAAGGTCCGGATCATGGGATATGTTGTATAGCACATGTCCTCGAGGATGCTGAGTGGTCCTATGAAGCATATGAGAATATGAAGGCGGAGATAAAACAAGAAGAGATTAAGCAAGAAGCATATGCGGAACCCCCGCAGGAGAACAAGGAGGAGTTAGACGAAAACCCTGAGAGGATAGGAGTGCAGCTAGAGGATGGGACTATCCACAGAGCCTCACCCACTGCATGGAGACGGCAACAGGCTCTCGATCTGGAGTTCAAAGAGCTAATACAGCTATACAAGAACCCGAACGAGCTGAAAATGACGAAGGAGATTAAGGAGCAACAGAAGGAGTTGGGGTGGAGAGACGGTCTCTTGTGATACAAAGGCCAACACGGGCGCTATGCATCACAACCAGACAAATGGACTCTCTGGGTTCCTGAGAAACTCAGACACATTATTTTTGTCGCTGCTCATAACTGCCCACTACTGGCGCACCCGGGCCGACAAAGAACGCATATGTTCATTTCGAGACGATTCTGGTGGAAGAAGATGAAGGAGAATATTGATGAACAGGTCAATGCATGCATCCCATGCAAGACATCCAAAACACCATTGAAGGTGAATTTTGGCCTGATCGGTACATTTCCTTTACACTTAGGAATGTTCGAGTTCTTACACACTGATCATGTAGGACCTTTCCCGGTCACGACGGAAGGTTACAGATACCTTCTAACTGCCATAGACAGAGCCACCAACTATGTATGGGTGGTCCCAGTCAAAGACGTTACGGGCGAAACAACAGCCAAGGCGTTGATTGACATGATCATCTCACAGATTGGGGTGCCGAGAAAATATGCTCAGATCGAGGCTCTGACTTTAATAATGAAGTCATCGACAAGCTATCTGCATATTACGGCATGAAATTGCAATATGTCACCGCCTATAACCCCAGAGCGAACGGCAAGATAGAGCGGGTGCATAGACCCCTCAAGGCCGCGCTGAAGATGTATTGTATGAAGAAGGAGAACCAAAAGGCATGGGTGGAGGCAGCATCCTCGTTTGCCTTTGCTATGAATTGCCTACCCTCTACAGCGTTAGGTGGTTCAAAAGGTTCCGTCTCGCCATACCAATTGGTATATGGGCGTGAGCCCGCCATCCCAGCCTCACTGCTGCACCCAAAAGATTCATGGGCAGATCAGGATGAGCTGTTTGGGGTGAGACTTCGGGCGAAGATGGAGGCGGAGCAAATAGTACAGGCGCATAGGGAGGCGGAGCGCAGGAAGACTGATGCTGAAGGTGTCAGGCAGGCACACCTGGATCAAGTCAGATTTCAGGTCGGGGATATTGTACTACTGTATCATCCTCAGGTTCCTCAGGGAGTCAGCTCGAAGCTGTTCATCCACTGGAAAGGACCATACCAGATCATGGAACAGATGGGGCCTTTGAATTATAAAATCAGGGGCAGAGGAAAAGTTCAAATAGTCAATGTACGAAGGCGGATTAAGTATGATCCCTTCCTACTTGAAGATGAGTCAGTTGATCAAGCACTCAAACGGATGGAGGCTGACTTTAAAGAGGTCCCACC
>WBZZ01000253.1:10000-20000 GCA_019918135.1 Paulinella micropora
AACTTGGCAGTATTATTGAAGACCGGTAACCGCCTCCGCCGTCGTCTCAAGGAAGCAACTTTAAGCTCCGCTCAACGACAAGCAAATACACGCTTCCGAACTGACCCTCATAAGTTTGCCAAAAATCTGTTTCATCCCCCCTCAACCCAAACCACTTCCTCCCTATCCAAAGAAAACTGTGACTCCTACTTTCCCAACCTATACAAAGACGCTAATCGTGAACAAACCTACGTGCCCTTACCTGAAATGAATCGCCCGCCTCTACCAACTGTCCCTTTTGACCTCAAGCCACCGTCCTTCTTGGAAACCAAAAGATCTGTGTTTGCCAAGCGTAATGGTGCAGCCCCTGGCAGAGATGGTATTAGCTACCTTGTTTACAAGAGACTTCCCACCGCTTTACTTTTCTTACACAAACTCATTGTCAAGTGTTGGACAACGGATGTAGCTAATAGCTGGGCCCAAGCTGCTATCTCCCTCCTTCATAAGGACGGCGATCCACTTCAGGCCTCAAACTATCGTCCGATTGCTCTGACAAGCTGCTCGGGTAAGGTATTTTTCTCTTTGTGGTCAAAACGCCTAGAGAGAGTTTTTTGCTATATAACAAGTACTTTGACAGAGCAAAACAAAAAGGTTTCCTCCGTAACGTTGCAGGATGCCCCGAGCACATTGCTACTACAAAAGCTACCACCATCAGAAATGCAAAAGATCACTATCGCCAACTGGTCATAGCATGGATTGACCTACAAAACGCTTTTGGAAGCGTAAACCACAACTTGATCCAGTTCGCTCTCTGGTGGTACCACGTGCCCCCTATGTTTGCTCGCATAATCTTTTTATACTACGAACTCTTAGTAGCCACAATCGAAGGGAAAGATTGGTCATCAGAACCCTTTGTTTTTGCTGTTGGCGTTTTTCAAGGATGCTGCATTTCTCCTCTCCTTTTCAACATAGTTTTCAACCTACTCCTTGACCTCCTATCATCCTTGACCAAAAACAACGGTTATCATTTCAAGCATAAGACCTCAACAGATGAAGTCATCGTGCACGAAGCTGCTTATGCTGACGACCTCAAACTACACTGCCGATCCCCGAAACACTGTCAATCGTCCATCAACATGATTGACAAATTTCTGTCATGGTCCAGAACAATGGCCGCGAAACCGCCCAAATGCAAAAGCCTTGCTTTCAAATACTGGACTAAAGCCGACGACTATAAGGGTCTCAAACGATTATTGCCGATCTCGTTCCCACCCTTCGACCCCGCCCTTACTATTACTGGCAAACCGATTGACTTCATCGCTGACAAGCCTTTCAAAGACCTCGGATGGATTGTCTACCATGACCTCAGCGAAAACGAACAACGTGCAGCAATCCAAAAGAAGTTCATTCTTTCTATGCAAGCCATCGATAGCTGCTCGATCAATGGCTTTATGAAATTTTGGCTATACCAGCACTACGCTGTCCAGTCACTTGCCTGGCCATTTCTCATTTATGACCTCTGCTTATCTTTCGCCGAAACCCTTGAGAAAATTGCGACCCGCTTCCTCAAAAAATGGGCCAATATCTACAAAAGAGCTCTGGTCTCTTGCCTTTACCGCCCACGCTCGAAATTCGGTCTACAGCTCCAATCCATCGTCTCTTTTTACCAGCGACTTCAAATCAACCGTGCTCAAATGCTGAAGTACTGCCCAGATAAACACCTCTCGTCCATTTATGCGATGAACCTGACGAAACACGAAACATTTCGAACTATCTGGAAACCAGAGCCTGTGCTCGAAAAGCTTGAGGCACAAGTTGATTTTGAATTCAAACATCGAGGCCAATCCGATCATCTCGGACTTGGCCATGGTCGCTACCCAAAAGAACATTCCATCACAGACCGCAAAGACAGGGTTTTAGAATTAGCTGCTGAGACAATACTTGAGACAACCACAGTGCATGACATGGACAAAGCCATGCAAGGGTGCTTCCTTCGTTTTGAAGACGCATGCCCCTTCGACCTCTCCTGGGCTCGCCTCATCGGAACCCGTAATCCCCGTTTAATCTCTTGGGTCATCAACGCAAGCACAAACTCGGTTATTACCCCCGACCTTAGACGTCTGTGGGGAATCATTCCCAACAACAAGTGTGCCTCTGTTCTGGTCAAGCACATCTATGCCACATCCTCTCCGGTTGCCATGTTGCCCTCAAACAAGGCCGCTATACCTGGCGTCATGACTCTGTGCTCTGCACTATTGAAGCTCCCCTTCAAAAACACATCGAGAGCCATAACAAACGCTCCCCTATAGACCAAAATGAATCAAAGTCTATGTTTGTGAAAGAGGGCGAGCAGAAGCCTAAGAGACAGTCATTTCATCGACCATCCTGCTTGACACTGCAAACGATTGGCAACTCCAAACCCAATACACCGGTTCTGAGCAAGCCTTTCCTGTCCACATTTGTGTCACTGACCTCCGCCCCGATATCGTTGTCTGGTCACTGTCTACCAAGATATGTATTCTGATCGAGCTAACGTGCCCGGTCGAGGAAAACATCCTTGACGCACGAGCCTACAAGACCAACCGATACAACAAGCTCAAATCTCAAATCGAGGACAACGGATGGACCTGCCACCTTCGACCAATCGAATGCGGGGCTCGCGGCATGGTATCGTTCTCTGTTCATCGATGTTTCCGCGCCTTGGGTTTTTCCCATCCCCAATCCAAATCCCTTTGCTTCAAGCTATCCTCCTGCGTAGCTCGTTGCTCTTTTGCGATTTATCGCTCCTGTGCAGTCAAAAATTGGACTAATCTTCCTCTAGTCCGTATTGGTGACTGCATTCCATCATAGCCGTCCAGTGTTGCATAGCCCGGGCTAGGTCCCTGCGGGGGTTTAGGCCTCATACAATGTCATCATTGTAGCTTGCGCAGCTTACGGTGCTCAAAACACTTGGACTAACGGCTTCCTTTTCTTTCTCTTCTTCCTTATCCTCCCACTCTCCATTCCTAGATTGCCTTTTTCTTCAACGTCCTTCCTCCTCTTATTTTTCCAGAACACAGTCTACCCGTGATTCCCATCCCGGACACATGCACAGTACACAAATTATTGTTTGATGTGAAACTGCGTTCCTTTGCAAGGACTACATTCCTTTGCGACATCTCATCCATATGTGACCCCGTCGCGGCGATAAAGCGCGGCAACCAAACCTTTCTCCTTTTTCTTCTTGGGCTGACAACCCTGGCTTAAACGAAGAGGCTTGCTTCCCCTAAGTTAAGCCGTAAGTTACAAAAACTACATGCGAAAACCTACCGACGCACCGCTATTCCCTCCGGAGTGGCCGCCGTCACCCTCCCAGTGCGTGCTCTGCACCGCCTGAACCCCTGGAGAAGATTTTGCTCATGTTCACCCTTACGAAGATCTTTCGGGCCTCCTCGAAAAGAAGAGTCCAAAAGCGCACGTCCATCCGGACTACAAGTCGCAACCCGGCATTATCAACCTGGATTCCACCCACTGTGTTGACGCCGAGACATACTCCCATTTCGTCCATCGGACAAGAAGTGCCCCGAAAGAACCAACCGAAAGAAGAAAACGCCTGGTATTGCCATCAACACCAAGCGAATGGAAAGGCATTGAAGAAGAACTCCAATCCGCACTCCCTCTCATCCTCCCCTCCTCTCTCATCAAACGCTTGTCATGTGACGAAGCAGTAGCGAAATTTGAAAGATATCTCTACGACTTCATATCACAACGGGTAACAAAAACACAAGAACAAACTCATGAGCGAAAAAACCGCCACGTAATCCGGCTCCAAACAGAACTCACGCAGAACCGACAACAAAAACTGATCCAAAAGAGACATCTGCGAGATCTCAAAAGGGCAGGTTCAATTCCAGCTGCTGTTGCAAAAAGCCTGCAAAAAACTTGGCGAGTATTATTGAAGACCGGTAACCGCCTCCGCCGTCGTCTCAAGGAAGCAACTTTAAGCTCCGCTCAACGACAAGCAAATACACGCTTCCGAACTGACCCTCATAAGTTTGCCAAAAATCTGTTTCATCCCCCCTCAACCCAAACCACTTCCTCCCTATCCAAAGAAAACTGTGATTCCTACTTTCCCAACCTATACAAAGACGCTAATCGTGAACAAACCTACGTGCCCTTACCTGAAATGATTCGCCCACCTCTACCAACTGTCCCTTTTGACCTCAAGCCACCGTCCTTCTTGGAAACCAAAAGATCTGTGCTTGCTAAGCGTAATGGTGCAGCCCCTGGCAGAGATGGTATTAGCTACCTTGTTTACAAGAGACTTCCCACCGCTTTATTTTCTTACACAAACTCATTGTCAAGTGTTGGACAACTGATGTAGCTAACAGCTGGGCCCAAGCTGCTATCTCCCTCCTTCATAAAGACGGCGATCCACTTCAGGCCTCAAACTATCGTCCGATTGCTCTGACAAGCTGCTCGGGTAAGGTATTTTTCTCTTTGTGGTCAAAACGCCTAGGAGAGTTTTTTGCTATATAACAAATACTTTGACAGAGCAAAACAAAAAGGTTTCCTCCGTAACGTTGCAGGATGCCCCGAACACATTGCTACTACAAAAGCTACCATCAGAAATGCAAAAGATCACTATCGCCAACTGGTCATAGCATGGATTGACCTAAAAAACGCTTTTGGAAGCGTAAACCACAACTTGATCCAGTTCGCTCTCTGGTGGTACCACGTGCCCCCTATGTTTGCTCGCATAATCTTTTTATACTACGAACTCTTAGTAGCCACAATCGAAGGGAAAGATTGGTCATCAGAACCCTTTGTTTTTGCTGTGGGCGTTTTTCAAGGATGCTGCATTTCTCCTCTCCTTTTCAACATAGTTTTCAATCTACTACTTGACCTCCTATCATCCTTGACCAAAAACAACGGTTATCATTTCAAACATAAAACTCAACAGATGAAGTCATCGTGCACGAAGCTGCTTATGCTGACGACCTCAAACTACACAGCCGATCCACGAAACACTGTCAATCGTCCATCAACATGATAGACAAATTTCTGTCATGGTCCAGAACAATGGCCGCGAAACCGCCCAAATGCAAAAGCCTTGCTTTCAAATATTGGACTAAAGCCGACGACCATAAGGGTCTCAAACGATTAATGCCGATCTCGTTCCCACCTTTCGACCCCGCCCTTACTATTACTGGCAAACCGATTGACTTCATCGCTGACAAGCCTTTCAAAGACCTCGGATGGATTGTCTACCATGACCTCAGCGAAAACGAACAACGAGCAGAAATCCAAAAGAAGTTCATTCTTTCTATGCAAGCCATCGATAGCTGCTCGATCAATGGCTTTATGAAACTTTGGCTCTACCAGCACTACGCTGTCCAGTCACTTGCCTGGCCATTTCTCATTTATGACCTCTGCTTATCTTTCGCCGAAACCCTTGAGAAAATTGCGACCCGCTTCCTCAAAAAATGGGCCAATATCTACAAAAGAGCTCTGGTCTCTTGCCTTTACCGCCCACGCTCGAAATTCGGTCTACAGCTCCAATCCATCGTCTCTTTTTACCAGCGACTTCAAATCAACCGTGCTCAAATGCTGAAGTACTGCCCAGATAAACACCTCTCGTCCATTTATGCGATGAACCTGACGAAACACGAAACATTTCGAACTATCTGGAAACCAGAGCCTGTGCTCGAAAAGCTTGAGGCACAAGTTGATTTTGAATTCAAACATCGAGGCCAATCCGATCATCTCGGACTTGGCCATGGTCGCTACCCAAAAGAACATTCCATCACAGACCGCAAAGACAGGATTTTAGAATTAGCTGCTGAGACAATACTTGAGACAACCACAGTGCATGACATGGACAAAGCCATGCAAGGGTGCTTTCTTCGTTTTGAAGACGCATGCCCCTTCGACCTCTCCTGGACTCGCCTCATCGGAACCCGTAATCCCCGTTTAATCTCTTGGGTCATCAACGCAAGCACAAACTCGGTTATTACCCCCGACCTTAGACGTCTGTGGGGAATCATTCCCAACAACAAGTGTGCTCTCTGTTCTGGTCAAGCACATCTATGCCACATCCTCTCCGGTTGCCATGTTGCCCTCAAACAAGGCCGTTATACCTGGCGTCATGACTCTGTGCTCTGCACTATTGAAGCTCCCCTTCAAAAACACATCGAGAGCCATAACAAACGCTCCCCTATAGACCAAAATGAATCAAAGTCTATGTTTGTGAAAGAGGGCGAGCAGAAGCCTAAGAGACAGTCATTTCATCGACCATCCTGCTTGACACTGCAAACGATTGGCAACTCCAAACCCAATACACCGGTTCTGAGCAAGCCTTTCCTGTCCACATCTGTGTCACTGACCTCCGCCCCGATATCGTTGTCTGGTCACTGTCTACCAAGATATGTATTCTGATCGAGCTAACGTGCCCGGTCGAGGAAAACATCCTTGACGCACGAGCCTACAAGACCAACCGATACAACAAGCTCAAATCTCAAATCGAGGACAACGGATGGACCTGCCACCTTCGACCAATCGAATGCGGGGCTCGCGGCATGGTATCGTTCTCTGTTCATCGATGTTTCCGCGCCTTGGGTTTTTCCCATCCCCAATCCAAATCCCTTTGCTTCAAGCTATCGTCCTGCGTAGCTCGTTGCTCTTTTGCGATTTATCGCTCCTGTGCAGTCAAAAATTGGACTAATCTTCCTCTAGTCCGTATCGGTGACTGCATTCCATCATAGCCGTCCAGTGTTGCATAGCCCGGGCTAGGTCCCTGCGGGGGTTTAGGCCTCATACAATGTCATCATTGTAGCTTGCGCAAGCTTACGGTGCTCAAAACACTTGGACTAACGGCTTCCTTTTCTTTCTCTTCTTCCTTATCCTCCCACTCTCCATTCCTAGATTGCCTTTTTCTTCAACGTCCTTCCTCTCTTATTTTTCCAGAACACAGTCTACCCGTGATTCCCATCCCGGACACATGCACAGTACACAAATTATTGTTTGATGTGAAACTGCGTTCCTTTGCAAGGACTACATTCCTTTGCGACATCTCATCCATATGTGACCCCGTCGCGGCGATAAAGCGCGGCAACCAAACCTTTCTCCTTTTTCTTCTTGGGCTGACAACCCTGGCTTAAACGAAGAGGCTTGCTTCCCCTAAGTTAAGCCGTAAGTTACAAAAACTACATGCGAAAACCTACCGACGCACCGCTATTCCCTCCGGAGTGGCCGCCGTCATCCTCCCAGTGCGTGCTCTGCACCGCCTGAACCCCTGGAGAAGATTTTGCTCATGTTCACCCTTACGAAGACCTTTCGGGCCTCCTCGAAAAGAAGAGCCCAAAAGCGCACGTCCATCCGGACTACAAGTCGCAACCCGGCATTATCAACCTGGATTCCACCCACTGTGTTGACGCCGAGACATACTCCCATTTCGTCCATCGGACAAGAAGTGCCCCGAAAGAACCAACCGAAAGAAGAAAACGCCTGGTATTGCCATCAACACCAAGCGAATGGAAAGGCATTGAAGAAGAACTCCAATCCGCACTCCCTCTCATCCTCCCCTCCTCTCTCATCAAATGCCTGTCATGTGACGAAGCAGTAGCGAAATTTGAAAGATATCTCTACGACTTCATATCACAACGGGTAACAAAAACACAAGAACAAACTCATGAGCGAAAAAACCGCCACGTAATCCGGCTCCAAACAGAACTCACGCAGAACCGACAACAAAAACTGATCCAAAAGAGACATCTGCGAGATCTCAAAAGGGCAGGTTCAATTCCAGCTGCTGTTGCAAAAAGCCTGCAAAAAACTTGGCCAGTATTATTGAAGACCGGTAACCGCCTCCGCCGTCGTCTCAAGGAAGCAACTTTAAGCTCCGCTCAACGACAAGCAAATACACGCTTCCGAACTGACCCTCATAAGTTTGCCAAAAATCTGTTTCATCCCCCCTCAACCCAAACCACTTCCTCCCTATCCAAAGAAAACTGTGACTCCTACTTTCCCAACCTATACAAAGACGCTAATCGTGAACAAACCTACGTGCCCTTACCTGAAATGAATCGCCCGCCTCTACCAACTGTCCCCTTTGACCTCAAGCCACCGTCCTTCTTGGAAACCAAAAGATCTGTGTTTGCTAAGCGTAATGGTGCAGCCCCTGGCAGAGATGGTATTAGCTACCTTGTTTACAAGAGACTTCCCACCGCTTTACTTTTCTTACACAAACTCATTGTCAAGTGTTGGACAACGGATGTAGCTAATAGCTGGGCCCAAGCTGCTATCTCCCTCCTTCATAAGGACGGCGATCCACTTCAGGCCTCAAACTATCGTCCGATTGCTCTGACAAGCTGCTCGGGTAAGGTATTTTTCTCTTTGTGGTCAAAACGCCTAGAGAGTTTTTTGCTATATAACAAGTACTTTGACAGAGCAAAACAAAAAGGTTTCCTCCGTAACGTTGCAGGATGCCCCGAGCACATTGCTACTACAAAAGCTACCATCATCAGAAATGCAAAAGATCACTATCGCCAACTGGTCATAGCATGGATTGACCTACAAAACGCTTTTGGAAGCGTAAACCACAACTTGATCCAGTTCGCTCTCTGGTGGTACCACGAGCCCCCTATGTTTGCTCGCATAATCTTTTTATACTACGAACTCTTAGTAGCCACAATCGAAGGGAAAGATTGGTCATCAGAACCCTTTGTTTTTGCTGTTGGCGTTTTTCAAGGATGCTGCATTTCTCCTCTCCTTTTCAACATAGTTTTCAACCTACTCCTTGACCTCCTATCATCCTTGACCAAAAACAACGGTTATCATTTCAAGCATAAGACCTCAACAGATGAAGTCATCGTGCACGAAGCTGCTTATGCTGACGACCTCAAACTACACTGCCGATCCCCGAAACACTGTCAATCGTCCATCAACATGATTGACAAATTTCTGTCATGGTCCAGAACAATGGCCGCGAAACCGCCCAAATGCAAAAGCCTTGCTTTCAAATACTGGACTAAAGCCGACGACTATAAGGGTCTCAAACGATTATTGCCGATCTCGTTCCCACCCTTCGACCCCGCCCTTACTATTACTGGCAAACCGATTGACTTCATCGCTGACAAGCCTTTCAAAGACCTCGGATGGATTGTCTACCATGACCTCAGCGAAAACGAACAACGTGCAGCAATCCAAAAGAAGTTCATTCTTTCTATGCAAGCCATCGATAGCTGCTCGATCAATGGCTTTATGAAATTTTGGCTATACCAGCACTACGCTGTCCAGTCACTTGCCTGGCCATTTCTCATTTATGACCTCTGCTTATCTTTCGCCGAAACCCTTGAGAAAATTGCGACCCGCTTCCTCAAAAAATGGGCCAATATCTACAAAAGAGCTCTGGTCTCTTGCCTTTACCGCCCACGCTCGAAATTCGGTCTACAGCTCCAATCCATCGTCTCTTTTTACCAGCGACTTCAAATCAACCGTGCTCAAATGCTGAAGTACTGCCCAGATAAACACCTCTCGTCCATTTATGCGATGAACCTGACGAAACACGAAACATTTCGAACTATCTGGAAACCAGAGCCTGTGCTCGAAAAGCTTGAGGCACAAGTTGATTTTGAATTCAAACATCGAGGCCAATCCGATCATCTCGGACTTGGCCATGGTCGCTACCCAAAAGAACATTCCATCACAGACCGCAAAGACAGGGTTTTAGAATTAGCTGCTGAGACAATACTTGAGACAACCACAGTGCATGACATGGACAAAGCCATGCAAGGGTGCTTCCTTCGTTTTGAAGACGCATGCCCCTTCGACCTCTCCTGGGCTCGCCTCATCGGAACCCGTAATCCCCGTTTAATCTCTTGGGTCATCAACGCAAGCACAAACTCGGTTATTACCCCCGACCTTAGACGTCTGTGGGGAATCATTCCCAACAACAAGTGTGCCCTCTGTTCTGGTCAAGCACATCTATGCCACATCCTCTCCGGTTGCCATGTTGCCCTCAAACAAGGCCGCTATACCTGGC
>WBZZ01000254.1:0-15000 GCA_019918135.1 Paulinella micropora
AGTAGTAGTAAGTAGCTTTAGTAGGGAGAAGGGGGGATGGTTTGAGCATGTTAAAGTGTTTCTTGTTCATTCGGAATCTCTCTCTCTCTCTCTCTCTCTCTCTCGCTCTCTCGCTCTCTCGCTCGCTCGTGTTCGTGTATGTGTTTTCTTTGTTTTTTTTGTCTGTTTGTTTGTCTTTTTCACAATGATTACATAACAGCCTTGCAGAGACGATCGGTAGATGTCGGTCTCGGTGCCGTGCAGTCTGCCAACAAGGAGCATCAGATGCAAGCTTGGTCGAAATATGCTCGGAAAGAGAATGACGACTTGACGTCTCGTCTGGCGGCTTCTTAAGCATCGGTAGCCAGCTTTGAAGGTACTCGTGAGATTGAGTTTGTGATTTCTTGTCGAAAGACCTTGTCTGCCTCTTTTTGTAGCTGCCCTCCAGCAAGAAAGAGAGCAAGTTGCTTCCCTCAACGCAAAGCTTGCGCATTGCGAGAAAGATCTCCTCCATTAACGCAAGAAACATGAGACCTATAAGGACAAACTACAAAGGACAAATATCAGACACAAGAAAAGACTAGAGACAGCGAAGTCAGAATTGAACAAGAAGAGAAAGTTAAACTGCGAAGCGAAAAGTCAATATGAAAAGCTTGAAGCAGATTGGTTGAAAGAACAGGAGGCTCAAAGATAACCTCCAAAAAAGCATGAATCTTCAGAAAGAAAACAGTCAGTTGAAGAAAAAATTAGAAGAGAGAGACAAGAAAATCAAAGACCTTGAAAAGTCAATTAAGGATCTTCAAGGTGAAGTTAACCGAGTAGCAAATGCAAGCTTTGATTCAATTCAACACGCCTTCAACACCCCTGGCAGAGGCTCTCTGAATCGCACAGACCCATCATTGCTGCGGATGCCGCACAGCCACTCTCAAGCTTCTTCCTACATGGGAAGTCTCACGTTTGCGTCGCATATGGGAATTCCGTCGACGTTTGCGTCGCAGCTCTCACCCCAGAGATCAGCATCGTCCTTACCCCGAGCCCGGAGTTTCGAATCAGGAATCCCGTGGGAGAATTACTTGGGGGGTGACACGGACGACTTTGGGCCGCCGCCTTCTTTCTGAATTTTTTTTAATAATAAATTTATTATTATTATTATTATTATTATTATTATTATTATTATTATTATTATTATTATTATTATTATTATTATTATTATCATTACCCTACACGCGTGAACCAGCGGCAGTTTTGAGAATCAGCGGCGATTTTGTAAATGTTTCTTTATGATTGTTACTATTTCTGTTTACCCCCCCCCCCTCCCCCCCCCCCCCCCCCCCCCCCCCCGGCCCCCTCCTTCCATCACAACTACTTTCACCTTCGGATGCCTATAATTTCTTGCTAATATTATAACACAGTATGGTTTATGAATTTCAGCTTGCAGCCTTGCTCAATAATAACTTATATTTTTTGCGTAGTCTAAATAGCTCCCCTTCCCCCCCCCCCCCCCCCCCCCACACACACACCCTACCCCACCCCGGCTGCTGCCTCTGAATCCTTCACCAATCCTCAGTTCTGCCAGAGTCAGTTAAAATTCATTAATAACCGATGTTGCAGATTTTTATGAATAATGATATTATCAAATATTCACGCTACGTGAGTGGACCCGTGAACGGTAGACGAGCCGTGAACTTCACGGAAAGAAAACGCCCCCGTGAACGGTACTAAAGCTTAGGCCTAATCGTCCCGATGAACGATTTGATCGTTCGTGGTGTCGAAGACGAGGGGCTTCCAGGTGGCTAAGGGTTTGCCTCAGCGTTCAACTTGGATGGTAGTCTTGTCCTCCGTGTCTTCGTAGATGGGACGAAAGAGAGGGTTGGTGGCCGAGGTCGTACCGAGTTGGTGAACTACGAGGTTGTTTTCCTCGTTCTCTGGATCCTCATCCAAAACGATGCCAAGTTTAACCTGGTCTCGGTCGATGAATGCAACGACTTCGCCGGTTGTGCAATTGACAGAGTCGTCATCGTAGTTGTCCACTGCGACCGTGTTGAGCGGGGCGATGCCATCAGTGGGCGCAGTGTACGGGGCGAGGTGTGAGCGGTCGATGCGCTTCAATACCTTGTTGGTCTTGAGGTGGCGCAGCTTGAAGCAGTTGGAGCTGACCTGCTCAACGATGGTGTAGGGGCCGTCGAACTGGAGAACGGAAGAGGCCGGACTGCCTTGTTTGGAAGGCTTGGGGCGGTAGACGGAGGCTTTGTCGCCTACTTTCCATTCCTTGACAGCCTTGCGGCTGCCTTTGTTCTTTTGGGTGACGGACCGGGCGCGGGTAACGGTGGTGTACGCGCTGACGTAGGCTGTGACAGCGGTGCGGGCGCTGTTCAGCAGGGCGATCTGTTCGGCAGACTGTAGTGACAGCGTAGGTGAGGGGTCGAGCGTGGCGCTGGAGGCGGTGGCGCGGGCGTTGACAATCTCACGCGAATCGAAGAAGTCCAACGTGCAGCGGGGCTTGCGGGCGAGCATTCCTTCAAAGGCATTGTTGCCGGTCGCTGTGGACACATAGGTGTTCTGAGCGAAAGAGAGTGAAGGGATGATGCTAGGCCAGTTGGTCTTTTCTGCCTTGGGGAGAAACTGGACGGCCGTCACGGTGCGGATGGCCTTGTGGCGGCATTCGACGTAGCCAAGTTGATGATGCGAGTAGGGCGCGGTGGTGGGCCATTCGAGGCCGGCTATGCTGCAAAATTGTTTGGCCAACGTTCCAACGAAAGAACTATGGTAGTCGGAGAAGATGGCTAAGCCTTCCGGAAAACCAAAGATATAGGCCCACCGGTTGATGATGAGCTCCACTGTTTCTTCCGCGGACGTGGAGATGCACGGGATAAACTGGAGGAATCCCGAGAAAAGATCGACGATGGTCAGGATGTACTGAGAGACGACGCCGGGGATGCCGATGTGGACGTGGTCGAGACCGATGCCCTGGCCCTGATGTGTCCACGTAAGCGAGGAGTAGCGGCCGTGGTTACTTAAGGGTCAGGCGGGCGTGGACCAGTTGGCAAAAGTGGCAGTCGCGCAGGGCGGCGAGGATGTCAAGGTGCATGATATCCGTACCGTCGGTGCGGAACCAGACGTAGCGCTCCTTGATGAAAGGGACGAGCGTCGGCGCGTTGGCGTGGTTCTGCATGAGATGGGCGTAGTTAATAAGGGGGCGGCGCAGCTCTTCTGGGACATAAACCTTGACTGAAGACTGTTCGGAGTCGATGGCGACGGCGAGGCCTTGTCACAGGGTCAGCTCGGTGGAGCCGGCAGAGACGGAAGTAGCGCCGTCAGTCCAGAGAGGGGCCGTGAAATCGTCTTGTCGTTGCGCGTTGATGATCTGCTGGCGGGTGACGCGCTGCGCGTGCGATGTGGCGACAAGAGGATAGATGTAATGTTGCTCCATACAAAGTCCGTTGACGAGCCAGACGAGGTTGTCGTCGAGGAACAAGATCTTGCGGCACTGTTCGACGATCTTCTGTGGAAGGGTGTCATCGGGGACCGTCGCAGTGGACCAAGTCCTGAGGCATGAGCAGGGCGAATGGTTTGCGAAGAGCGAATATATCGCGGGCAACCATCGGGGAGCGTTCAGCTGAGGGAATGACGATGGCCAAGTCCCAGGGGGCTTGAATGCAGCTGCACAGAGTGGGGCCGCCGCGGAGGATCCGACAAGAGAGAGACTTAAGGCGGGTATCCAGGGCCGCGTGCGTACCTTCGACTGCTAACCAGAGGGTAGAGCCTGCTCGGGGTGCCGGAATGGTGGATAAAAGCTGGAGGGTCGCCTCGGCTTCGCCAATCAGGGTGGGCTGGCCGGGGGCGATGCAGGGGACACGTGACAGATCTAGACCGTCGGGGAGTTGGTTCTAGATCTGTTTACCGGGGAGGTAGTCGACCTTGAATCGGATCGTTTGAAGGTTCTCCAGGACCCAGCCGACGACTATGGGGCTGCGAGCGTGCCATAGCCATAGGAGGGGCCGATGGTCAGTGACGATGGTGAGTTTGTGATCGCTGGCGTCGATGTAGTAGCGGCATTGTTGGACACCGTAGATGACGCAGCAGGCTTCAGGATGTAGGTCGCCCATCGTGTCTGCGTGTCGGTGAACTTCTGGGAGAAGTATTGAATAACCGGAGCGTTGCGTTCTGGGCCTTTGTGAAGGGCGCCGCCAATGCCGATCTGGCTAGCAATGATTCCGTCCGGAGGTAGAGTCGTTGTGACGGCTCGTACTTGACCAGAATAGGGAGCGTAGTGAGGACACGGCGGAGCTTTCTCATGCATTTCCGCTCATCTCGGGTCAGGTAAGCGGGCCGGGCACCTGATGGCCGGGCGTGAGTGGACTTGAGAAGATTGGTAAGGGGTACTACTAACCGGGAATAGTCGGGGATATGAGCCTCGATGAAGTTGCTCATACCTAAGACTGAGCGGACTTCGGAAACGTTGGATGGATCGCCCAGCTTGAGGATGGCGTCGACTTTGGAAGTGTCCGCGGTGATACCTTTCTTGCTGCAGCGCTTGCCCAAAATGTTGAGTTCGCGGTAACCTAAGCGTAGTTTCCGGGCCGAACCATGAAGGCCGGAATCTCGCATAGCTTGAAAGATGCAGCGGAGCTCGTGAAGATGGGTGTCGAAGTCGTCTGAGCCGTCTGTGACGTTGTCGAGGTAGGCCGAGGCGGATCTATTCCAGAAGTCCAAGTGGTTGAAGGACTTGTCCATAGCGCGTTGGAAGTCTCCCGGGGCGCGGTGAACACCTTGAGGCATAAAATTAGGAACTAGGAGTCCTAAGGGTATCCAAACAGCGAAAATGTCGCGGCTGCCATCATCTGTATTGAGTCGCAGATGCGTAAAACCGTCGACCATGTCGATAGTGCTAAGGTAGTGCCAGCCCGCAAAGCGTCCGCGGTAGTGGTCCGGGTTGGGTAGACCTGGCACACGCAGGTGGAGGTTGCCGTTGGCTGCGCGGTAGTCGTAGACGTTGCGTATGTCGCGGATAACTTCCTTGGCTAAGTCTTCGAACTTTCCCACAGAGCAGGCTTGACTAGCCCAGGCACAGTTGGCGGAGGCCATGGGCCGGAGGTAAGGACGTCCGTTGCCCATCCTTTGAAGTACTGATGTACCGCCGGAGTCCACTTCGGACACTGGACCGCAATTGGTTTGGCTCCTGGTTTGAGGATGAGCGACACAACAGTATTCATTGGTTGAAGACACCTGCTTTGTCCTGAAAGACATCGTCGAATTCTCCGAGCAGGGCCCATACTATTAGGAGTCGTCGTTGCAACAGTTCTGCAGTGAGGTCGGGGTTGACGACTTCAGGTGTGAATTTGGGCGCAGGCAGATGAGAAAGATGGCGATTTGAGCCATGATTCACTCCACGTTGTCGTATCGGACCCATTGGAACGTGGTGGGCCACGGAATCCTGGACATTGGCGGAATCGCTGGTCTCGGGGTCGGGCCAGTTGTGGGCATCCCGAAGATAGTTGGATAGGTTGATGTTGGCTTCGCGGGAGCCGCCCAGAGTACTTTTGCCAGATGTGATGCGTATTCGTCTTGTCAATCCCATCCAATGATCTCGGATGATGTTGTCAAAGTACTTTGCGTCGCCGGAGTTGCAGTAGTAAATGGTCAAGGAACTGTTGCTGAAGTAGTTCCGAGGGACGTCGTCGGTGCATTCATAGCTGCGCTCGCGTACGGGTACACCGGTGATGTCGTAATAGGAGTCCGTTGCAGTTATTTTCAACCATATGGGGTCAATGCAAGGGAGTCGGTGGAAGTAGTATTCTCGAGTCGGGAGTCAATGCAAGGGAGGCGAAGCAGCATTCTCGAGTCGGGAGTTTGAAGACGTAGCGTTGGTATGGTGGGCTGCTGAATCCAGGGGCCATGGTGTCTTAACCGGAGGTCGGAGTCTCCATACAACACCAGGGGAATAGCATTTCACCTTCGGAGAGTACGTCCAGAACATTGTTCCGGAGGGTTGAGTTCGGGGTGCTGCCGACGATGAGTCCAAGATGTGAGGACACTTTATATCCCCATTGGGCGGTAGATGGGATGATAGGATATACTGGACCAGGTGTAGAAGTAATCCACGTCTCCGGTGGGCTCCACGTGACGGCCGACGAGGGCCGTGCACAAAAGTTGTGCCGTGCTTCGTCCATGCGCTGGTCCGAAGTGAAAAATAACGGCGTTCAATCCGGAATCGAGGAATCGGAGCATCATGCTGGAGCCCTTCGGCGACTGTTGAGGATGTCTTCTACTTTTTCCGGCGTGAGCGCGTTCGCTTGAGCCCGCAGCAGACGATGGGCGTGCGGCGAGGGACTCTGAACAGGCATAGGGCCTCGGTGTTGACGATCGCGACGCCTACTGGGGACCCCCGGTCTGGCCGTCAGCTAGAAGGGCAAGTCCCGCTAATGACTCAGAGGTCGTAGTAAGTATCCGGGTCCATTTCATGAGGCGTGTTACGAGGCGGCCAGTAGTGCTGCATAAGTCGCGTAGGTTGGTCGCGACTAAGGCCGATGGTAGCATCAATGAAGCGGACTGCATCTTCGCCCCAAGGGGTGCGTCCGTACATCTGGCGAGGGTCGGTACGTAAGTAGGTACGACTCTCGTGGGTCCGTCGCGTCGCTACTGTTGAACGGTTGAACGCGTCCCATGCATATGGATCGAAGGTCCGTGCCAAGAGCGGGTAGGCGATGAAGTTGTAGTGTTCAATGTGCGGGTAGAACATGCGTTGTACGGACAGCCATTGAATTTCATTCTCCGGGGGCGGGATCTGGTAAGTCCCACGTTCGTCGTCTGCCGTGCGCAGCAACGCTCGTTTCACTCGTGGATGAGTCCATATTTCGCCTGTTGGCTGATGTCTTGCCAGGACAGTGCTGTTGTCAGGCCACAAGCCTTGGCTGGTGATTACTTGTTCCGGGATCCAATAGCCAAGGTGTAAGCATTTGGGGTGAGTACCGGCGACGCAGACGGAGGCTATCGTCGGAAAGTAATTGGCGTAGACCTTCTTGACAATCCACAGGTCTCCATCCATGCCAGAGGAGCTTCCGGTAGGGCGCGTAGGGTCGGTTGGGCGTATCCACATGTCCGGCAGTCAGGACCGAACGGTAGTCCACGGGTTGAGCCGGGCCCAGTTGTCGGATCCGGACAGCCACCGGAGTGGTGGACTCGTGTTGTCGGAGTTGTAAAGGGTTGCAAATGCGGTCACGGTCAGCTGATGTCATCGGCTGAGGTTCAAACCCTCTCAGCGAGCGGAGGGAGAAATCATCTAGATCTAGGCGGCCGCGTCCGACGATGGGGGACAAGTTGGCACCAGTGGCAGGTATGGAGGCCCTCCTCGGCCTGCCGCGCAGGCCGCTGACGCGGTGAACACTCCTAATCGAAGACGGCACTGTTGGCGCGCCCCGAGCAGGGAGAGGACGGGTGGTCATCTGTAGCCTTCTCCTCTTGACCCGATGTCGATCTGCCAGTTCGACGTGCGTCCGGCTGGGTCTGCAGCTGGGGTACCGGAGTTGATGGGGCCTGTCCGAGTCCGCAGACAAGGTCCCGATTTATTGTTTGCACAGGCGAGCAGTCTGCAGCTGCAGCGTCAATCGTGGGCGGCGTCGTTCCTCGTGCACGTGATGATGAGGATGATGATGACGACGATGATGACGAAGCCAAAGATGGTCCGATCGATGAGAAGGGCGCAATGGCGGCGGCCGCGGATGGCGACGCCAAAATCGAAGCGGATGATGCCGATGACGCGTACGACGATGATAACGCGTAGTTTAGGGAGCGTCGCGTTGACAAGGACCTGGCTCGAGACTGAGCGAGCTGTTGTCGTACCAGTTCGTCCTCCTTCTTCAAGGCTGAAGTCAACCCGAATGTTGATGAAGGTGTTGGTACCGCTTGAGAAGGAGGTGTGGCCTGCCATTCCCGAGCAGAGGAGCCCGTGGTAGGGGTAGCAGTCGCGGTGGCCGAAGGGGCCGGTGTCTCCTCTGGGCTTGGGGATGCTTCCAACTTCTGTCATTTGGAGGACGGCGGCGGAGTGCGTTTATCTTCCAGGTGTCGTCCACGATGGCGCGTGGTGACGTTTTACGTCTGCGTGCACGAAGGGTGGCTGACCTTGTCTTCGTCACCTTGCTCGCTTGCCGACTCGATGTCTTCGTCTTGTTCCTCGACGTCTTCGACTTCCTCTTCGTCTTGTTCGTTGGCCTCCTTGTCATCTTCCTCGCCATCCTCTTCTAGGTCTTTGACGTGGCCGTCGCAAGGCGATGGCTTGCCCATCATGACTAGGTTGACATGGCGACCGTAGAGGTGAGCGTTCGAGGTGGACAGAAGATCATGTACAGTCGAAGGGGGTTGTAGGTTGGGACGGTGGTCGATGATTTTATTGAACTTGGCTACTGGGTAGGATGTTTCCTTCGCTTGTAGGTGGCAGCCGTCGAGGGCTTCGTGACGTTCTCCATCCATGGCCAATATTCCTCCATGACGCGGAGGTCGAGGGAGTTGGTCCAGGAGAGAAGGTCGGCGAGGTCGCGGGGCCAAGCGATGCCAAGCGTGTTGAGTACCTCGGCAGCGTACCGAGTCCATCGATCACGTTCCATAGGGGTAAGCATTCGGGACACGTCGCGAACCTGGTTTGCGTCGGCCGTCCAGTAGCCAGCGGCGTAGGCCGATGTACCTGTTGACGTAAGCCGCGAGGCTTTCCTTCTTGAAGCGTCGAAGCTTGAGGGCTTCAAGTTGCATGGCTGGTTGCTTCGTGTCTCCCTTGTCCAAACGTCCTTTGAACAGCTCCATGAAGTATTCGATGAGCATGTAAGGGATGATGCACCAGACGCGGGTGCGGTCGTCGGTAACACGAATGTAGCGGGCCCAGTATGCGTCCATGAGGGCCCCTGCAGCTTTGTCTCCCCACTTGTGTACCGTGTCGATGATGCGGTTGCAGGCCAAAAGCATCGCCAAGTTGTTCACCTGAAGGTTGAACGCGAGTTCACGGGCTTGAGCTGCGGCGTCAGCGGTCGGCGCGATTGCCGGACGGGTCGTCACAAAAAGGGATCGGACTCGAGTCATCATATGCAAGGTGCGGGGTGGTATACCAGCAGCGGTAGTTGATCGCAGGATCCTTCCTCCCGACGATGTCGAAGGGGATTCATTGCTCGTAGGTGACGGGAATGGTGCGGTCGTCCGAGGACGGGCGGGGTCTGTCTCCGTCGAAGGGGAGGGCGTCGGGGTCGCTGTCGCCGTGCTGGACGATGAACTCGATGACGAACTCGAGGACGAGCTCGATGATGAACTCGACGACGAACTCGTAGGAGTCGTAGTCGCGGTTGCTTCTGCAGCTGTCTCGGAGGCTCCACCTCGGTCCTCCGCGGAGGGGCTTGCACCGGCAGCGGACAAGGTCGGGCCCGATTCTTCCGGAACGGAGAGAAGGGGGCTCAGCGTAATGGGACTACCTTCAAAGTTGCAACGTTAACGTTGTACTCAGCGAGATGCGAGGCGTTGAACGTACGGGCGTCAAGGTGGTAGGCACTGAACTTGACGAACCAGTCGGGGCGTTCGACGGGGTAGTCGTCGTCTGCATCGGGAAGGCCGGCGTAGGTCCAAGGGGGCCGCTCAACGGTCGAAGTGGCGACGTGAAGGCTGGATCCGACATGGATAAAGTGCGACTGACCAGTGGTATAGGGCGCGCTGCAAGGAGTGATCCCAGTGATGGAAGCGGTTCACGTCGGGGTAGGGATGTAGCTCCATTCGCAAGCTGCCAGGGCGGGCAAATGGATCGACTGGTGTCATTGGAGGTACCCGACTGATGGGGGCCAATGCTGTTGCACTAGCCGGCATCGTAACTGGAGTAAAGGCGGTTGTTGGAGTTGCCACAGGGGACGATGCTGCAGTAGGCGGTGGGACAGCTGAGGTGGTGGGGCTCGCCGATGGATGAGTCGGTGGGATAGGTACCAGAGGAGCGCTTCCCAAAGCCGCGGCTGGGGTCATACTAGTCAGGCTCGATGGAGGCACGGTGATGGGAGTGCTGGTAGGAGTAGGGAGTACCAATCCTGAAAGTGATCCAGGCGCCCCAGGGATCGAAGTTGAAACAGGCAAATGGTTAACAAATTCCTCGAGAGGAATGATGGTGCCCAGTTGGTTCCAGAGAGCTTCGTGCTGTGCCGCAGAGCCTGTAGGTCCCAGGTACTTCTGGTAGATGTCGTGGGCTGTCACGTTGGGGTTACACATCAGCTTGAGGGCAGGTGTCGGTACCAATGGAAGATGAAGCAAATTAGTTTGCTTGTCTTTGACTGCCTTGAGTAGAACATTACGGTATTCACCAGAGTAGGTGGTGAACAGGTCTTCTCGGAACTGCGTTGATTGCGTCCAGGAGAGGTCCGTAGTGAGAGGAGTTGACTTCCCTTCTTCAACTTCCTTCAGGAATTTCTTCTCAGAGGGCAGGAGACCATGGTGGACGCCCAGGATGGTGAAATTGGATCCAGACATTTCCTCTTGTGCTCACGAAGGCGCGACAGGGGATCGTCATGACGTGAATTGGCGAACATGGCAGGTTACCAGGAGTAAGCCAGGCAGTGTTAGTACACTTGTAGAGCGTCGTGAGCAGCAGAGAGGGTGATCTCGCTAGGTGATAAGGGGGTGACCTAACACAAACAAAACCAGACACATACTGTGTTGGTTGACTGCATAGAATGCAGAAGAGCAGAGAGACGACACAAAAATGCAAAGATAGGTGAACGATCTGCCTCACATATGTGTTCTTGATGACCTCTGATCTCCTACGTTCGTTGAGTAGTACCCTCCTTGTAGGAGGTGCTTTCAAATCGACCTGTCGACAGGGCACACATAACTCTGTGTGTGCAGGTTCCACTTGAAAGAAAAATTCGAATTGTGAGTTTGGATACAACCCCAAGGGATAATTACACAACGAACTCTTATTAAAAGTCTCTATGGCTGCATTAAGTCCTGACTCGTGAGAGCAGGTGAAATACCAGTAAATAGCAGAGCGGTCACTTCGTTTATTTACGTAGATTTCTACTTGTTTGCAGACTTGGGTTCCAAAATACAAACACGACTGAACGTAAATTGTGAGTTTGGTGAGCTTGCGTAACTTGAAACAGCTGTAAAGCACTTGAAGGATGGCTTCAAGTCCAACTTATAATTTCAAGTGTCCAGAATTTGCATTTCGGTAAAAAGCTCCATACCCAGTTGACTCTGTGCTCATTTTCACCGGTTCACGTACAGTGAAAAGTCAACGGTAGTGATTTTGGCAGGTCGTTAAAGTGCTCAGTCTGATAACCATTACTCCGGCCTCCACATTTGTGGACTCATGATCCGTGGCAGGATTTACAAATGTGGATCGGCGGTATCATGCTTTTATGTGTTTCTCCAGCCACACTGTTTTAGGTTTTGGATAGCAGTCACTAATCATTGAATATTATAATTTGAAATGAGTCTAGTTGAAGCTAACTATGTCAAAAACTTGAGTTGAACCGTTCGGAGGCTTTAATAGTCAACTTATAAAACCTTCACAATCAGGCCCGGTTCAAGTGGCTGCCTATTAAATGATTAATACAAAATTTACGAAAAAAAGTCACAGTGGTTGATGTCTGTGTCTTTAGTGGCAGATGATATTAATACAATATAATATTTAAGTCACTTCCAGAAAAGCTATGACACTGATCCGGGACTGGTTTTCGCGGCATATCGCTCAGGCTTCAGCAACTCTCAGGCTTGATTTATCAATGTGTAGTAGTAGCGTAGGACTCAGTGACTCTCATAGCAATTATCATTTTACGATTGATACTGATGTTTTTATGCATATCAATATTAATATTATATTGAACTTGAAATGTGCGACGAAAATATGTCACGGAAAAAGTGGTTGGTGCCTGTTTTCAGGCTGCGGTTTCATATTTAAGTCACCGTTCAAGCTAAGCTATGACATCCGAGTCCTGATTTTCACACACTAGTCGCTTCAACACTTGATTTCATTAATCTGTTGCGTAGTATAGCAATTTACAATTGGTATTGATGTTTTTATTGAAGTTGAAAACTAGATCCACAAATGCGGATCTTGCCGGGGTAAGGGTCGGTCTACAGCGTAGTACAGCATTTCAATTTTGGTATATAAAAAATAATATATATCGACGGGACCCGCGTTTTTAATTTCAATCCACAAATGGGTGATGAAATGAAATATATAAATAAATTACTATATATCATTGTCCTACACATGTACTGTTAATCACAGTTCGGAAAAAGTAAGATTGGTTACTAAGCAATATGTCAGGGACAACAAAATCAAATCTCCCACTAACGGACGGCGTAAAACAATATTGCCGTGCTATCTTGGAGGACTTGGCAAATGCTGATGTAGGGACGTTAGTATAATCGTCAAAGCGTAAGATGGCATACCGCGTACTTTGGACAACTCCTAGAATGGTTAGAGTCGACGTAAGTGCAATAGGGGCTGGCTTAGGTGTCACTTGATCTTCACTTGAGTAATCAGGCTCTAGCCAACTTGACACAGTAAGCATAGTCCGCAGTGTTTCCTGGTTGGTGTCGGTATTACCCTCAAGTCGAATACCATAGTTGACGTTAACTGGTAGGCAATACGCCTGGACGGGGTCTACACAGCTGGATCGTGTCTTAAAAAGGTTCGCAACATCTACTCGGGTTGTTTGCTGGTTGCTAAAGTCGTTCCAATAAATAGCAGAAACAGTGCCAGCAGTAGTGCTATCATAGCCAACGATAATCATAATATGGTCATAGTCCGGATCAGTTCCCCATACTGCATAAAATCCTGCAATAGCAGGATAGCCGAGAGTAATGCTACTTTGAATCCAAGATAAGAAGTCGGTAGCCGATGATGTCTTGGTATTATAGTTTAGCTTAAGGTTGTTAGCTGCCGTCACATCGTTGACACCGACAAGTAATTGGCATTCTCCAGTTAATTTGTGGGATGCACTACAAGGACCATCACTATTTCGAACAATTTCCTGAGAGACGTAGTTTCCGTAATACAGCAAAGCCGACTGAAAACCCGTTTCGCCACAGTATCCCACGTGTGGGCATGATAATTGATAACACCACTGTTGGCGAGGTGGGATAGTGAGTTTAAGCCCTGTCACAGGGCTGGGGGACGCCGACGTGACACTCCTGCTCGGAGTCGGGCTGGCCGTGGCCGTGGTGGTGAGCGTGGAGGTGGGGGACGCCGTGACACTCTTGCTCCGAGTCGCGCTGGCCGTGGCGGTGGCGGTGAGCGTGGAGGTGGGGGACGCCGTGACACTCTTGCTCCGAGTCGGGCTGGCCGTGGCGGTGGCGGTGAGCGTGGAGGTGGGGGACGCCGACGTGACACTCCTGCTAGGAGTCGGGCTGGCCGTGGCGGTGGTTTGTGAGCGAGTAGAGGTGGTGGAGAGGCTTATGGAGGCTGTGAGGAAGGGGCTTCTGGAGGCTGTAGATGAGCGAGAAGGGGAGGTGGAGGGGGAGGTGGGAGGTGAGCGAGAGGGGGAGGTGGGAGGTGAGCGAGAGGGGGAGGTAGAGGGGGAGGTGGGACATAATGTGCTGTTAATCACAGTTCGAAAAAAGTAAGATTGGTTGCTAAGCAATATGTCAGGGACAACAAAATCAAATCTCCCACTAACGGACGGCGTAAAACAATATTGCCGTGCTATCTTGGAGGACTTGGCAAATGCTGATGTAGGGACGTTAGTATAATCGTCAAAGCGTAAGATGGCATACCGCGTACTTTGGACAACTCCTAGAATGGTTAGAGTCGACGTAAGTGCAATAGGGGCTGGCTTAGGTGTCACTTGATCTTCACTTGAGTAATCAGGCTCTAGCCAACTTGACACAGTAAGCATAGTCCGCAGTGTTTCCTGGTTGGTGTCGGTATTACCCTCAAGTCGAATACCATAGTTGACGTTAACTGGTAGGCAATACGCCTGGACGGGGTCTACACAGCTGGATCGTGTCTTAAAAAGGTTCGCAACATCTACTCGGGTTGTTTGCTGGTTGCTAAAGTCGTTCCAATAAATAGCAGAAACAGTGCCAACAGTAGTGCTATCATAGCCAACGATAATCATAATATGGTCATAGTCCGGATCAGTTCCCCATACTGCATAAAATCCTGCAATAGCAGGATAGCCGAGAGTAATGCTACTTTGAATCCAAGATAAGAAGTCGGTAGCCGATGATGTCTTGGTATTATAGTTTAGCTTAAGGTTGTTAGCTGCCGTCACATCGTTGACACCGACAAGTAATTGGCATTCTCCAGTTAATTTTTGGGATGCACTACAAGGACCATCACTATTTCGAACAATTTCCTGAGAGACGTAGTTTCCGTAATACAGCAAAGCCGACTGAAAACCCGTTTCGCCACAGTATCCCACGTGTGGGCATGATGATTGATAACACCACTGTTGGCGAGGGGGGATACTGAGTGTGACAGCCCCTTGGACGTTACAACCAATAGGAAGAATAACAAAAAAGAAGAACTGAACTGGGATCCACATTGCAAATGAAAATCCCCCCATGTAGACCGTCAGTACTACGTTAGACCAATCTCGATCGCGGCAGGCTAGTTAGGAAGCAGCTGGAGAGACTCTGAAGGCTTCGCTTTGATGACAGTCGGTTTTCTGAATCATGGCCCTTCCAGTGCATGCCGTGCGCGTGCTCGCCGCATAATTTATTAAAGACATATTTTTGCACCCAGTGACGGCGCAAAAAAAAAGGTTAAAAAAAAAGGGTGTCTCGCCACCAGACCCCAAAATTCGTCCCACAAGAAATCCGTTGTAGAAAAAGTGGCAACAGTGCCTAACGAAAATATTGCCAGGTTTTCAGAACCGGAAAAAAGTACATGTCCTTGGTTACGATTTGGCGCCGTCGCGTCCTCTGCTTCGGAGTTCGTTCCTTCCTTCCTTCCTTCCTTCCTTCCTTCTTTCCTTCCTTCTTTCCTTCCTTGCTTCTTTCCTTCCTTCTTTCCTTCCTTCTTTCCTTCCATCTTTCCTCCCATCTTTCCTTCCA
>WBZZ01000254.1:20000-54436 GCA_019918135.1 Paulinella micropora
TATTGCGAACACTTTGAACGCGTATGCAAAGCTCGATCATCAACCAGGGGAAGCAGTGCTGAGGACGTTGTGTGGTGAGGCGCTGAAGAAAGCGGACTCGTTCAATGCGCAGGCAATTGCGAACACTTTGAACGCGTTGGGAAAGCTCGATCATCACCCAGGCGAGGCAGTGCTGAGGACGTTGTGTGGTGAGGCGCTGAAGAAAGCGGACTCGTTCAATGCGCAGAATATTGCGAACACTTTGAACGCGTTTGCAAAGCTCGATCATCAGCCAGGGGAAGCAGTGCTGAGGACGTTGTGTGGTGAGGCGCTGAAGAAGGCGGATTCGTTCAAGGCGCAGGAGATTGCGAACACTTTGCACGCGTTGGGAAAGCTCCATCATCAGCCAGGGGAAGCAGTGCTGAGGACGTTGTGTGGTGAGGCGCTGAAGAAAGCGGACTCGTTCAAGGCGCAGAATATTGCGAACACTTTGCACGCGTTTGCAAAGCTCGATCATCACCCAGGCGAAGCAGTGCTGAGGACGTTGTGTGGTGAGGCGCTGAAGAAAGCGGACTCGTTCAATGCGCAGGAGATTGCGAACACTTTGAACGCGTTTGCAAAGCTCGATCATCACCCAGGCCAAGCAGTGCTGAGGACGTTGTGTGGTGAGGCGCTGAAGAAAGCGGATTCGTTCAATGTGCAGGAGATTGCGAACACATTGAATGCAATGGGAAAGCTCGATCATCACCCAGGCGAAGCAGTGCTGAGGACGTTGTGTGGTGAGGCGCTGAAGAAAGCGGACTCGTTCACTGCGCAGAATATTGCGAACACTTTGCACGCGTTTGCAAAGCTCGATCATCACCCAGGGGAAGCAGTGCTGAGGACGTTGTGTGGTGAGGCGCTGAAGAAAGCGGACTCGTTCAATGCGCAGAATATTGCGAACACATTGAACGCGTTTGCAAAGCTCGATCATCAGCCAGGGGAAGCAGTGCTGAGGACGTTGTGTGGTGAGGCGCTGAAGAAAGCGGATTCGTTCAAGGCGCAGGCGATTGCGAACACATTGAACGCGTTTGCAAAGCTCGATCATCAGCCAGGGGAAGCAGTGCTGAGGACGTTGTGTGGTGAGGCGCTGAAGAAAGCGGACTCGTTCAATGCGCAGGAGATTGCGAACACTTTGAACGCGTTTGCAAAGCTCGATCATCACCCAGGCGAAGCAGTGCTGAGGACGTTGTGTGGTGAGGCGCTGAAGAAAGCGGACTCGTTCGATGCGCAGGCGATTGCGAACACTTTGAACGCGTTCGCAAAGCTCGATCATCACCCAGGCGAAGCAGTGCTGAGGACGTTGTGTGGTGAGGCGCTGAAGAAAGCGGACTCGTTCACTGCGCAGGAGATTGCGAACACTTTGAACGCGTTTGCAAAGCTCCATCATCAGCCAGGGAAAGCAGTGCTGAGGACGTTGTGTGGTGAGGCGCTGAAGAAAGCGGACTCGTTCACTGCGCAGGCGATTGCGAACACTTTGAACGCGTTGGGAAAGCTCGATCATCAGCCAGGCGAGGCAGTGCTGAGGACGTTGTGTGGTGAGGCGCTGAAGAAAGCGGACTCGTTCAATGTGCAGGCGATTGCGAACACTTTGAACGCGTTTGGAAAGCTCGATCATCACCCAGGCGAAGCAGTGCTGAGGACGTTGTGTGGTGAGGCGCTGAACAAAGCGGACTCACTCAATGAGCAGGCAATTGCGAACACTTTGAACGCGTTTGCAAAGCTCGATCATCACCCAGGCGAAGCAGTGCTGAGGACGTTGTGTGGTGAGGCGCTGAAGAAAGCGGACTCGTTCAATGCGCAGGCGATTGCGAACACTTTGAACGCGTTTGCAAAGCTCGATCATCACCCAGGCGAGGCAGTGCTGAGGACGTTGTGTGGTGAGGCGCTGAAGAAAGCGGACTCGTTCAATGCGCAGGAGATTGCGAACACTTTGAACGCGTTTGCAAAGCTCGATCATCACCCAGGGGAAGCAGTGCTGAGGACGTTGTGTGGTGAGGCGCTGAAGAAAGCGGACTCGTTCAATGCGCAGGAGATTGCGAACACTTTGCACGCGTTTGGAAAGCTCGATCATCAGCCAGGCGAAGCAGTGCTGAGGACGTTGTGTGGTAAGGCGCTGAAGAAAGCGGACTCGTTCAATGCGCAGGAGATTGCGAACACTTTGCACGCGTTTGGAAAGCTCGATCATCAGCCAGGGGAAGCGGTGCTGAGGACTTTGTGTGGTGAGGCGCTGAAGAAAGCGGACTCGTTCAATGCGCAGGAGATTGCGAACACTTTGAACGCGTTTGCAAAGCTCGATCATCAGCCAGGGGAAGCAGTGCTGAGGACGTTGTGTGGTGAGGCGTTGAAGAAAGCAGACTCCTTCAATGCGCAGGAGATTGCGAACACTTTGCTTGCGTGCGTCGTGCTTGACCGGGTGGATCCAGCGTTGTTTTCCAGCTTGCTTGCCCAACTTGTTCAATCTAGGGTGATGTTGAATCCGTTGGAAATGTGCCAGCTGCATTACGTGCATCTTTCGCTTCGTTGGGAGCATCCGTCTATGGGCCTTGCACTACCCGCCAGTCTGGCTGACGCTTGCAAGTTAAGCTTGATGAGCGAGCCAGTCGAAAGTTCAAGGTTGCACAAGGAGGTGTCCAGTGTGCTGCTGGCTGAAGGGGTGCCACACGACAACGAGAAAAATGCAAGCGGTCTTTGCGAGGACATCTGCTTGAGTGAGCACAAGCTCGTCATCGAGGTGGACGGGCCCACTCATTTTGTGACAGCCACTCTGGCAAGCAGCAAACCGAGATACAACAAGATTACGTTGTGCAAGCAGCGCCTGTTGCGGGCGATGGGCTGGCGGGTGGTCTCGGTGCCCTTTTTTGAATGGAATGCTCTCGGGACGTCGGAAAGAGGGTCTTACATGAGGCGAAAGTGCGCTAGTCCTTGAAGGGTGGACACTCAGGCTTGCTTGCGCGGCCAGGGCATATCCGAGCAATCGGTGTTCCTTCTATCTATCTATCTATCTATCTATCTATCTATCTATCTATCTAGCTAGCTAGCTAGCTAGCTAGCTATCTATCCTAAGGAAAATCATAGGATTTATATCACAAATTATATGTAGCCACCAATATGAGTGGAACCCAACAAATATATTGATAGTATTATTCCTGTGGGAAAAGTCACCGGGAATTTACACTGTATTTTAATACTAAAGTGTGGGCAGAACGGGCCACAGGTAATTAGGTTTTGCAGCAGTATCGTTTTTTCACGCGGGGTCAGTCACGAATCTCCCTTTTCTCAAGTGAGGTTTGTGGTTGAGTCACTTAGCTTTTCTTATTATATATTGCTGCGGATGTTCCGTTCAGATGCAAAGTCAGCTACAGAAAGGTCGGAATTATTTATGTGTAGATTTTGGATTACTGTTTAGAATTCAAATTAGTTTGATTTAACTGCTATATCCGTGCGTAAAATCAGTTGAATTTGTTTGGAAATATTATTTCTCGTGCCACCGTCAGCTAATTAAGATTTCGGGTCCGGCATCATGATAGCCGACGTGCGATATATTTAGATAGAGAGGTGTTATGGCGCGCAGGGCATGTGTACCTGAAGCAGTAGGAGGGGGCGAAGTGTGAGTCTCGCCACCAGACGCAAAAATTCTCCCACAAGTTTGGGAGAAGTGCACGGGTAATGGTGAGAGCTTTTGGAGAGAAAACCGCTGTAGAAAAAAATTGTTAAAGGTGCCCTACGAAAATACTGATATTGACAGATTTTTCCATGAATTAGATTTTTAAATTTTATGTGTCAGCAACCTTATAAAGCGATAATTAAGATGTTGAAAAGTGACTAATCAAATGAAAATTATGAGTTAATTACGTTAACAAATGACGTAAATCTTGGACCTGCCAACATACGGCAATTTGGGGGAAAAAATATCTGTAATGTATTAAAAAAATTTTGTTTTAACCGGTGTAAACGTGAAAAAAACATGAAAGCAGTTTCAGCCATCGAAAAACAGTGCAGCCTTGCAATTTTGGCTCGAGCAGGTGATTTTGACATATTTTCCGGAACTGATGTCTTCAAACAGACTACAAGTACCGGTGGAAACGAGGAGGAAAGTCTTGAACAATTCCGGAGGCACGAAAACGTTCAGGCAAATTCAAACAATCAGTGAAACAAAAGGTTCAATTTCATGAAAAAAGTACTTTCGAAATATATAACATATTTCGAAAACAGTGAAATGCATTACTGGGTAGCAGCGGGAAGAGCGGGGGCGGCTTGGTTTACAAGTACATGCAATTCGTCATGGCACTCTTCCAAGCAGAAGGAACCCTCCGCGAACAAGCAATCATCCTGTTCATCCTAGTTAGTGAACACTAAAAATCAAAACGCAAAGTCAGTGTAATTCCATCATTGAATGAGCTGCTGGCACACGACCCTTTGTGAGAAGGCAGTTTCAATTCTGACACGTTGTGCACTGTTCTCATTTCATGCATGACTGAACGATGCACGCTTTGCAGGGACTGACGTTGTCTTAATTTTTCTTCTTCCTACAAAACGTTACTTTTCTAGGGTCGCTTCCAGCTTCCATTCTTCTTTAGATTCATCTTTCTGTTTGTTTTAACATCTTTCTGCTTTCGAGATGAACAAAATTAAATTATGTGTCTTTTTAATCTAAGAAGCAAGGTTTTCTTCAGGAACTACAAAGACACAGACGAAGCATGTGATGGAAAAAAAATGTAAGATTCGAATTCACAGACTTAAATTTTCTGTGTCAATTGGCATAAAATGAAAATATGCTATATTTTTCTTGTCTGCAAGACTCAACCTAACATTGATGCTGTTTTAAAAAAAAGAAGAAATATGCAATATTTGATTTTTTTATTTTTTTTTTAGTTTGCTTGTCTTCTTCATGTTAATTTTCACGATCAAGCATTCATGATCATTCAGCTGCAACCATTAACATGAAAAGTTAAAAACATAGTAACGTTTTTACAATTGAAATTACACATCACATGCTAACATTTCAGACACAGCCACAGATAACTTAAAAAATCAAAAGAAAAACAAATTTAAACTGAATTGCACAACAAAAAATCAAACAAAATGCAATTCATGACAAGATCATGAATCTCTAGGTCAACATTTTCTTCATTTTTAAGTTTTTAAACTACTTAAGCTCATCATGGACCTTCAAATTTCATTTCCAGACATTAATAACTTAAGTTCTTGATCTAACTAAAAGCTGAGAAGTGTTTAAAAAAATTAGTTCATTAGTTTTACAACGTCCCAAAACAAATTTGGGACGTTCTCGCAAACAAAGTACCAATCCAAAAGCGCTCACATGTCCAGATTTGTTCAATGCTTCAAAAAAATAATCAGCATGCTAGAAAACATGCTTGTTTTTTTTTTAAGGTTTTAGTAAGATTAAAACGGTGCCAGCATATTTTTTTTTTGCAACCAAAAATGGAAAATTGACACAGTTTGTTCAGTCATTTAAAAAATGGAGCCTAAACTGTTTTTAGCGCTTTGATTAAACTGATTGTTAAATCAAAAGCAGTACATATTTTAATTATCTGAAAAATCATTTGAACTTGATTTTACATTTTTTTTCAGGTGACGTTGTTAAAACTGAGTCATTCTCACAATGTGATATTTTTTGTTTTTCACAAACTTCAGATTTAGTTTTTTTCATTTGTTGTTTTTTTCAAAATATAAATTTTCTTATCAATAATACATGTGTTGAGAACACACATACTTGAGGGTGCAAAAATCACTTTAGTACCTTAAAAACATTTTAGTGAGAAACAAAAATCTACATTTAAACAGAATTACGACATGATGTGAGATTCATTGCCTACTTTTCACACAATGTAAAACAAAAACTCCTTGAATGTTTAGAGCAACAGCTTCGTGATGAAGCTTCTGGTTCAATTTTGTGTGTCAAGTGATTCCTAGTTGATGCATCCTAAATGAATTAATGTGCAAGCAGAAAAAATTATAACAAAGTTTGCCAAACATTCAAAGATTGGTGTGACAACGTTTCACAAAATTCGTCGCATGCTGCTGTTAATTTTTTTCATTTGTTTAACACATTTGTTTTTCTGTTTTATCATGTGTGTGTATGTGTGTGTATGTGTATTTATCATACTATGTATGCATATGTATGTACGTATGTATGTATGTATGTACATATATTCAAATATATTATCGATAGGCCTGATAGAACAAATGCCATTTTGCCCCTGATGGGATAATCTATTGCCTTTTTGTCCCGGCCCGCGCAGGGAAAAATGGCATTTGCTATCCACAACCACAACTTTTGGGCGTTTCGCAGTTTTTGTGGTCACTGGTGCCACCGGTTGATATGGTTGAAATACGGAGTGATTCGGTCGAAAAAGGCAATGCCGAAATGTAGGTGGGTATTGCCTTTTTCGTCTATATCACGCTGGGATAATCTATTGCCTTTTTGTCCCGGCCCGCACAAGGAAAAATTGCATTTGCTATCCACAACCACAACCTTTTCCACAACCACAACTTTTGGCAGGCTAAGTGTCAGTTAACCCTAGCCGTTACGTTCATAGCCAGACGTAGCGGCTACGTGTCGGCCCGAACCAGCAAAAAGTCCGCGTGTTTTGCGGACGGTGGTGTACACATGAGACGCTGAGACCCCCCTCCCCTCTATCCCGGCCAAGGGGGGAGGTACATGATGTACCTAGCCGTTGGTAAAATTCAAAAAATGCCGTCTCAAGCCCTAGTAAAAAATCTCAAGGACCTGACAGGGCCCAAATGCCAAAATATACCTGGCTACTGCCTTTTTTGACCATATCACGTTTGGGGGGACGGGGGCAGGGGCGCGCAAAAAGTCCACGTGTTTTGCGGACGGTGGTGTACACATGAGACGCCGAGACCCCCCTCCCCTCTATCCCGGCCAGGGGGGGGAGGTACATGATGTACCTAGCCGTTGGTAAAATTCAAAAAGTGCTGTCTCAGGCACTAGTAAAAAATCTCAAGGACCGGACAGTGCCCAAATGCCAAAATATACCTGGCTACTGCCTTTTTTGACCATATCACGTTTGGGGGCGATGGGGGGGCAGGGGCGCGCAAAGTACGAGTCTCGACACTGCGCTGGGGCGAGGTAGGCACCAGCTGGAGCAGGGGTCCAGCCTGTACGGGAAACGTCGCCAGCGCCGGGGCGTGCAAGACAATCACCCATGTGTCATACCACGTTCTGATGCCGCGCACCCAGATCTATCTACTGGCGAGAGCATTCGGTACACTTTTTTTGGTCGTAGAGGGAGGGGGGGGGTGCCCCCCCCCTGGTCATAGGGGGGGGGCGCCCCCCCCCCTGGTCAAGTCTATCAGTGCTTTGGTTGGCTCATTCCCTGACCATTTTTCGACTTCCCAAGCCCAACCAAAGTGAGCAGGCAGCGCACGTGTGTGTGTGTGTCGCAGATGATCTGCTCCCGCACTCTACCTCTGGCCGAAGCCGTGGGGCGAGCTATGAATAAGTTGGCAGTGTCCTTGCCCGATCTGCCCGTCGCGTGGGAGGAGGGGACGACTCGACTGGTCATGCCGACGACGCCGCCGCCGCCCCCGCTGCTGACGCCGCCGCCGCCGCCGCCCCCGCTGCTGACGCCGCCGCCGCCGCCCCCGCTGCTGACGCCGCCGCCGCCGCCGCCCCCGCTGCTGACGCCGCCGCCGCCGCCCCCGCTGCTGACGCCGCCGCCGCCGCCCCCGCTGCCGCCCGGCGAGGACGAGAGTCGCTCGTCCGACAGTCTCTGTGTCCATCGGTGTAGCGGTTCAACATGCACACCGGTGCGCCCAGACGATTGTCTTGACGACGCGGCCCGCCTTCCTTTGCCAGCGGAGCAGGACGAGGAGCTGGAGGAAAGGGAGAGCAGCGACGAGGAGAAAGAGGTACGTTCCTCCCTTGCTACACAGTCGCCTCCACCGTCGCCCGCGCCCGCCGCTGAGGAGGAGAGGCCCGCCAAGCGACGCCGCCTGTACCAGCCGACAGGACAGACCTACTACTACTACAAGTTCCAGCAAGCCACGGAACGAGAAAAGAAGCTGTGCGACTGGGAGGACAGCGACGAGCCCGCGATCAAGGTCTACTGGCAGGACCCCAGGACGAAGCACTACAACTGGAGCCTGGAGCCGCTGAGCTACGTGCTGACGCTCAAGCAAGACAAGGAGAAGCACGGCCCCCACGCCGACGAGCACTGGCGACGCGCGATCATGGAGCTGGTCATGGACAAGGGCGTGGCCTACTGCCCGATCGGTGACTCTAGCGCGGTGCCACGTGTCGTAGCAGGCTCAGCAGGCACGGCAGTGGTACAGCGCTTCCGTCATGATAGGCCGTACGCATGCCTGGCCTTTGCCCTGTTCAACGTGTGCGACGCCCCCAAGCGCTACAAGGATAGGCTCAGGTCAGACTTCAAGAAGTCAGTCGATTGCTACCCCGCCTTCTTCGAGTACCTCGATTGGCTGGACGAGAAAGGGTTCATCTTGGCTACCGTCTCCCGCACGCCCGTGACCAAGCGCGGCACTCGTTGGCTACGCGACAGGACCGCTCCGCTTGGCATCGTCGTCCACGGCCAACACGCCTACGGCATCGACCCCCGGAGGCAGTTGGTATTCGACGGCAAGTCCAAAGTGGCCCTGCCCCTGTCCGACCTCGCAGCCCTGGGCGTTCACGCCAGCAACGCCCCTTACGAGTGGCTGACCGTCACGCCGCTCTGAGACATGGCCTGGCGGGGTCCCGGGAAAAAAACGTACACTCTGAGACCCTGAGACCCCCCTAACCCCTCCCCCGGCGGGGGGGGGATGTACCTTATGTACCTAGCCGTTGGCAAAATTCAAAAAATGCAGTCTCGAGTCCTATTAAAAAATCTCAGGCCCTTGTCGGCCGCCCACAGAGCAAACCCCCCCCTTCCCCCCCCCTCCCCCCCCCTCTTCTGTGGCATTCCCTTTCTTTCTTGAGATTCTCTTTTCTGAAAACTAGTTATACAGTAAAAAAGTACAAAAAGGAGGGAGGTACCAGGTACCTGCCGGCATGAACGGTCCCGGGCCGGATCAGAGTCTCAACATGTAACACAACAAAAAAGCCGGAACAGGGGGGGGGGGTTTGCCTGGTGGCGCCGGCCAGTCGAGGACAAAAAAGGCAGTAGTCGAGGACAAAAAGGCAATGCGTGCCTGAACCTGTCGACCAAAAAAGTAACGGACGGTCGGCCGTGACCAGCTTATTTTTCGAGAGCCAAGAAAGCCAAGAAGTGGCCTGAAGCCGGAACCAAACCCTTGCCTTTTTTGCCACTGGCTGTGGACAATTTCACGGAAAATTACCGCGCCGCAAAACACGGAGAAATTGTTTTTTGTGCCTTTTTTTTATTGTTGTGCTTGTGTGTACAGAGACTTTCTGAGACATGCCTCGCGCCAAGAAGAAGGCCGCAAGCGAGACGGAGGACGAGAATGTTGGGCTGGTGCTGCACCAGAAGCTGGACTACGCCCGCCTCGAGAACATCTCTATACTCAACGCGAACTTCGAGCCAGACGAAGCGCGGGCCGTGGAGAGCCTGCTTAACGCGCACAAGGGCAATGTTTTTGCGGAAGTCAAGTATAAGGAGAGCGAGAAGTTCAAGGGATCCAGGCTATGGAGCGGCGACTCTGTGGGCATGGTGAGCGGCTGGATCTGCCGTCTCGTTGCAGGCGAGCTCTACGAGTGGTTGGACATCAAGAACGCGTGCTGTACCATCTTGATGCAGCTTATGGTGAAGAACGATATTCTCGTGAAAAATACAAAAAGCGGGGAAATGGAAGTGCCGGCGATGATCAGGCGCTTCGTGGGCGGGAAGCGTGAGGCCATGATTGCCGAGCTGCTGGCCGGGGTAGGGAGGGAGGACAACAAGGCCAACCGAAAGTGGGGGAAGCAGCGTTTCCTCAGCGTCATCAACGGCCAGACAGTGCTAGGGGACGACGAGCTGGACTGCCCGATTATGCGGGAGTGGAAGCAGACTTGGCTCAACGTGGTACCCAAGTTCAAGAGGCTGGCTGAGTTTCTACCTGTCTGGGAAAATGTGGAAGGCCGAGAGGACAAGAAACACAACAAGAACGGCACTTTCATCGCGTACGTGTGGATGCTCTACGAACGCAAGATCATGCATGGCATCGTTGACTTTTTCCACTCCATCAAGGACGACAAGGACAAGTGCATGTACCGGGTCGGGGTGTGGAAGCACGACGAGATCGGCGTATACAAGCTACCTGGCGGCGAGCGGATCATGACCGACGAAATGATCGAGCGCGTCAAGCAGCACGTCAAGGCCGAGTTCGGCTTCGAGCTGGACTACCACTCCGACGACTGTTCGCCTACGGAGGAGGACTGGAACATCTACTACGGCGCTCGGTGCCTCCACTTGATCTCTACCAACTTGGAACGCTGCATGCACGAGCTCGTCCTGTACGGCAGCAAGCACAAGCACGTGCGCTTTGATGGTGCGGTCCTGCGGCCGCACGAATCCATTCCCGGCGTCTACACGAAGATCAACGCAAGCTTCGCCGACTACGTAAACACCGCCCTGGCTTCCTCTGTCTACTACACCGAGCGGGTGACTCGTCTGTCCTCTCTCGAGGAGTGGTACGAGACTGGCCACCACCCTCGTTTCCCTGTCCTGTGCAAGGACCAGATGCAGTCCAACTGGATAGGCTTCAGGAACTGCACGTTCGACATCAAGGGGCTGAACCTTTACACATGGGAGCAGTTGGCAGAAGCGGGCAAGCAGCCCCCCTTTACTGACCATTTCTACGACGTGGAAGTGGACATCGCCAAGCTGGAGGAGTCGAATGATCACCCCGACGAATGGCTGACCCCGCTGTGGACAGGTTTGCTTCGGTACCAGCTTTCTGAGGAGATGACCGAGTTCATGGAAGTGAGCTTGGGCCGCGTGCAGTACCCGGTCTGTGCCTACGACGACTGGCAGGGCTTGCTGTACATGGTAGGGGATACTCGCACGGGCAAGGGCACCGTCATCAAGGTGCTGAGGGCCATGAAACCCAGCCACAAGGTGGGGGCTTTGGCACTGTCGTCCGAAGGCAAGTTCGGCTTGCAGGGGGTGTACCTGAAGGAGCTCCTGGTAATCGACGACATGCCGGCCGGCTTCGAGAAGGCGATGGATCAGTCCTTGATACAGCGCATGGTCTCGGGCGAGATGGTGCCAGTCGAGCGCAAGTACCTGACGGGGATAACAGACCACGTCTGGACAACGCCACAGGTCTGGGCTGGCAACCACATGGTGAATTACAAGGACAATCAAGGGCAGATAGGCGAGCGATTCCACATTCAATTCTTTCGCACCGAAGTGAAAGAGAAGAGGCCCCATCTAGCGGAAGAAATCATCAAGCACGAGCTGCCGTACATCCTGTTGCGATGCGTCAAGCGCTACAGGTTTTTGGTGGAGCAGAAGGGTCGCTGTGATTTTTGGACTCACATTGCGCCCGAGGAACTCCGTCAAAACAAAAAGAACATCCAGAGCCAGACGAACCTGTTGAGCAAGTTCCTTAACGAAGGTAGCACCGAGTGGCGCGTGCAAAAACTCGATGGCTACTTCACTCCGTGGGATAAGTTCGAGGCGGCCTTTGTTAAGTTCCTGAAAGACGACCAGCGCTCGTTCTTCATCAAGTTCGACGACATCGGGGACACCGCGTTGCGCAGGCAGGGATACGAGGTGTTCAGAGGCGAAAAGAAGTGTAATTTCTGCAAGTATTGCAGTACCCACAAGGACATGCCTGGCCAAGACTGTGGGCCTAAGTTTGGCTGCTCTAGTACAATGTGCTGGATGACCCCTAACAAAGAGAACTGCGGCAAACACTACAACGAGAAGCGCATGCGTGGCAAGCTACAGGGCATTCGCAACATGAAGCTGGTGAGAAAGGAGGACTACGTGGAAGAAGACGACGGCGATTCTACCCTGGACGAGTGCGTCGATAAGGTCGTGGAGCTAAAGGCGTCTAAGGCAGACAAGGAGTCGATCAGGCGTGCGACCGAGCGGATGCTGAAGGCACAGCGCAGGATCCTCTGTAAGGTAGCGGGTGTTACTAACTGGGGAGTCTTGAAACCATTGTTTGAAGCAGAAAGAAAGAGGGGGAGGGACGGAGAGACCAAGAGTGGCAAGAGCAAGAGACAGAAACTGGAAGAAGGGGCCAAACACATCACTGCTGACGCTGATGTCTGAGATTTTTTTTAAGTCATTAAAAATATTATTTCTCCTCATAATTGTTAATCATTAATAACAAAAAAAGGGCGCGCCTGACAAAGATATAGCAACCAACGAGACTTGAACTTTCGACTCAAAGGTCTAACGTTTTTTTGACTGTTGGGCTAACATGACAGACACACCGGCTAAAGACAATTTCTTTCTTTTCGTTGGTGGGTGCCTTCCGGCCCGGTTTTTACTAGCCAGAGTGGCGCTTGACGCCGCACCGCCGACCAAAGACAAGCTACGCGTTCTTGCCATGGTACCAGCCGTGGTGTGGCTTTCTGGAGTTCTGAACAAGCAAGAGGAAGGCTTCATGGGTGGTAAAGTCTGGTGGACCGAGAACCGTTTGTGGCACGGGCTTCTCTACACACTATTTGCTGCGACGGGGAAAGGAGAACTACTGGTGACGGACGCCCTGTTGGCCTCTTATTTTGGTTTCCAGCATTTTACTAATTGAGAGTGATTTTTTTTCTCCTGTGCTCTATATGTAAGCACGCACGAATGCAAGTCCGAAAACGAAATGGTTCGTTGGAGCCAATGGCTTTCGACAAAGTGCTACACCGCATCTCGCTCCTCGCAACTGACCTGCCGGGCGCGAGCGCGGTCGAGGTGGCTAGACAAACAATTGCTGGCATACGAAATGGTATCTCTACCTCCGAATTGGATGGACTCGCGGCCTCGAGCTGTGCGGCGTTGGCATCTTGGCACCCTGATTATGCACTGCTCGGTGGCAGAATCGTTGCCAGCGATCTCCAAAAAAGTTGCCCGGCCACGTTCCAGGGCGCGATGGATAGTCTGCGCCTGTCGTTGGTGCCCTCGTTTTCTGTCTTTGTCGACAAGCACGGAAAGAAGCTGGACGCGCTGATAAAAAGGGAGAGAGACTTCGGCTTCGACTATTTCGGCATAGCCACGCTCAAGCAAGGCTACCTCCTCAAAGACAGTGACGACAAGATCCACGAGACGCCCCAGTACCTGTACATGCGAATCGCAATTGCGCTGCACCACTGCCTGGAAGAAAGCGAGGACAGCGTCTTGCTCAAGATCCGGGACACGTACGATCTGCTAAGCAGACAGCTGTACAGCCACGCGTCGCCGACCATGTTTAACGCGGGCCTGCGCCGGAACCAGCAGCTGGCGTCGTGTTTCTTGCTGCCTATCAGAGAAGACTCGCTTTCCGGGATCTTTGAAACGGTGAAAGACTGTGCCGTCATTTCCAAACACGCGGGAGGTATTGGGTTGTACATCGGCAACGTGCGGGCGGCAGGATCGAAGATCTGCGGGACGGGGGGCAAGAGCGACGGAGTTGTGCCGCTCGCTCGTATTCTGAACGAAACAAGTCGTTACGCCAACCAGTCGGGGCGCAGGAAAGGAGCTTTTGCTGTGTACCTGCCTCCGTGGCACAAGGACATCTATGACTTCCTGCAGCTGCGCCAGAATACGGGTGCGGCGGAAAATCGCGCGCGCGACTTGTTTACTGCGCTCATGATACCCGATCTGTTCATGCAAAGAGTGAAGGACGACGGTGACTGGACACTGTTTTGTCCGACGGAAATGCCTGGGCTGGACAATTGCTGGGGCAAGTTCTGGGAGTCTCGCTACACCCATGCAGAGAAGACACGGTCGGGCCAAAAAGTGAAAGCCCGGCACTTGTGGTCCCAGATTCTAAAATCCCAAATCGAGACAGGCACTCCCTACTTGATCTACCGAGACCACGCCAACGCCAAGAGCAACCAGCAGCACTCGGGTATCATCAAGAACTCGAACCTGTGCGCGGAGATCATGGAAACGTCCTCGCCTGAAGAGACCGCCGTCTGCAACCTTGCGTCGCTGTGTCTGCCCCGCTTCGTCACAGAGGACAAGAAACTCGACATCAGCCTCCTCCACGCCGTCACACGCACTGCCGTCAAAAATCTCGATCGGATCATCGACCTCACCACCTACCCCGTCCCCGAGGCTAAAACGTCTAACTCTGAACACAGGCCCGTCGGTCTGGGCATATGCGGCCTGGCGGACCTGTTCATGATCTTGGGGATGCCCTTTGAGAGCCCCGAAGCCGCCGCCCTGAACGAGCGCATCGCGCGGGAGATCTATTTTGCTGCACTGAGTGCTAGCGTAGAACTTGCCAAGGAAAGGGGGTGCTATCCGGAGTTCGAGGGCAGCCCCGCCTCACAAGGCAGGCTACAGCCCGACCTCTGGGGCGTGGAGCTCACGAGCGACAGATGGGTTAAGCTGAAGGCCGACATCAAGACCCACGGCTTGCGCAATAGTCTTCTGATCGCGTTAATGCCCACTGCGTCCACTTCGCAGATACTGGGAGTCAACGAGTCTTTCGAACCGATCTACAGCAACCTCATGGTCAGGAGGACCTTGGCGGGAGAGCACACGTTGCTCAATCGACATCTGGTAAGAGCTCTCGAGCAAACGGGGCTCTGGAAACCCGCGCTCAGAGAGCAGCTGCTGCGCAAGGACGGCTCTGTCCAGGAACTTCCCGTGCCGGACGACATTAAACAAGTCTTCAAGACTGTCTGGGAAGTGCCGATGAAGACGCAGCTGCAGCTCTCTGCCGGGCGAGGCCCTTACGTGTGCCAGTCGCAGTCACTCAACGTCTACCTAGCTAACGCGACCGAAAGAAAGCTGTCTTCGTCTCATTTTTTTGCCTGGGTATCAGGCTTGAAAACCGGCTGCTATTACCTCAGAACCAAGGCCGTGACTAGTGCCAGACAATGCAACGGCGATGTTTGTGTCATGTGTACAGTTTAATTAAACCAAATCTACAGTCAAATCCATGGCCAACTGGCCGCCCTCGCCGTTATCGTCGCCGGACAGAGACACCCCAAAAACTTCTTTTTCCGAGAGGTCCTGGTCCGGGTACGGCATGCCGTCTTCTTGCTTGCGGATCTGTAGGACCCGCCACGACAGCGTGACCTTTTCGCCCTTGCTGCACAGCGCAGTGGATTGGATCACGCATTTCACCACGTCGCCCTTTTGTAGTGTGGCGGTGTCGGCCCCGCCCAAGAACTTGGCGCCCGTGACAGTGACGGTCAGGCGCGGGGCCCAGGCGCGGTCGGACTTTTGTGAGGTGCGCAGGCGCGTGCAGGGCTGGTAGCAGGCCCTGACCTGCTCGTCGCTCTTGGTCATCGGGCCCGCCCTCTTCATCGTCGGGAGGATCTTGTCGCGGTTGTCAACGACGAGCTGGGCGACGGCCTCGTCAATCGTTCGCATCACCTTGTAGGCCTGTTGCACCGAGCCGTATTGTTGCGCGTGCTTGAAGTCGAGGTCGATGGTGGTCTTGGCCGACTTGTTGCCGTCGTAGGTGGAGGGGTCCCAGGCAAGCTGGAGGGACGGCAGGACCAGCGTTAGGTTTTTGTCGCCGTAGCACAGGTTTGAAAAGATGCTTCCGTACGCGCTCCTTGGCTCCGACAGGCGCAGCTTCTTTGGGTCGGCGGCCGCGTCAAACACTCTGACTTCGCTGTTGCCTGTGACGATAGACATTTGGGATTTTTTGTCTAGAATCTTTTATCCCCTTTTTCCCTCTCCCTTTTTTCAAATCTCGAATTTTAGATTTCGCGGTTTAAAAACCAAAAGAAAATTTAAAAAGAGTGTAAAAAGATAAGCAAAAGTGTATCAAAAAATGATGACTCGTTTTCTCTGGAGGTCCAAGGCGCACGGCATCGCGTTCCGCCGGGCACTCGACTCGCTGTCGCCTCTGTTGCTGGAGGCCAGGGTCGAAGCGACCGTCGACAAGCTCGTACTCTGCAGCGCGGCCGACGGGCTCGTCGCACAGTTCGTGGTGCCCTTCTCGGGCGCGAACGGTGACTATGTCAATCTGATGTTCCCCAAGTGCGTGTTCAGCGTTGACCTCAAGGAGCTGTCTTGCTGGCTCTCTACTTTCCGCGAGGGCATGACACTCGAGCTGTCAGTCGCGGTGGACAACAAGCTGTGTGTGAAATTTTACAACGAGTCCAAATCGTTCGAGCACTACTCGGACCTGACATCGCTGCTCGTGTCCCAAGAGGCAGCCTTCCTGCCGACTACCGAGTGGACCAATCTAGATCGCCTCGTCGAAGTCTCTGGCCCAGCGCTGAATGCCGTAATCAGGCACCATTCGAAGAGCAATTCGCACTGCCGGCTGTTTGTGGAAGTGGACAGGCTCTGCACGGAATCCTCGCTGCGGGCAGTGGATGCAAGTCGGCTGGCACGCACCAGCCTTGGCGGAATTGCTCTGCTTGCGGAGGACAAGGACTCGCTGCTGCGCTCGGACCTGTCATGCCCGCCCGTCCAAGCCGGCGAGTGTGTCTATGCACTGGAAATCCTCAAGAAGATACTCAAATCATGCGCTTTCCAAGAGAAGAAGACTGGCAGGGTGCTGGTCGGCGTTACACAGAATGTGCTGCACCTCGTCTTCAAGCGGGACGGCGGCCCTTGGCTCAAGTACACAGTCCTGGCTGACGCAGGCGAGACGCCGCCCCCTCTGCCCACGCTGGCGCCGCTCGCCTTGACCACCGACAGCGCCGCCGAGGACGAGAGCCGCAAGCTGATCAAGCGCAAGAAGAAGAAGCTCAAGCGGACGAGAGACGAATCCCAGGCAGGCGCTTGAGTCTTCTTAAGGTGTATTTCCTGCCAGAAAGTTGGCTAATAAAATTTTTCTGTGTTTCCTTTCTGTGCACCGGTACGTACCAGTTAACTACCCGGCCCACGGCTCTGAAGGCAGCTATGTCCAAGGGTCCTCCGTAGTCTACTAGCTCGTGCCGGTCGGGCGCCGGCTGAACTAGTTGTTTGTGTAGATTGACTCTCAGGAACGAGTGCAGCAGGTCCATTGACCGTGAACGCAGCGTCGCAGCGATACCGTAGTCCGCGTATGCGGCCGCGCAGCCCACCGTGCAGAAGTGGCCCCAGACGAACAACTCTTCGCCCGCGTGTGCTATGGGAAGGCCGTACCACCTGCCATCGTCTCGCGCGCAGCCGTATGAGCAGTGTAAACACTTGCCCTTGTAAGACTCGGTGCCTTCCATCTTTTTTATGAGCGCTGCTGGCGACTTGTTCGTTTCTCCTACTGTCTCAAATCTTGAATCTTAAACGCTCACGGTTCAAGAAATCCGTTTTTTAAAAACTCCCTTTTTTCTTGGCAGTCATTTTTTCATATGTCCTGCGAACACGTCTGGACATTCAGCCTCGCGACAACAGGTACTTATTGCTCAAAGTGCGGCCTGGTCAAGACAGAACACGAACTGTATACGTCGCAATGCTGGCTAGTGAACGGGCAGATGGTAAGGGAGCAATCGGCGCCTCCCAGACATGTCGGCTACACTCGTCTGAGTCGTTTCCGGCAAATCACGCGCGAGACGTTCAATTTGCGCGGGGTGAACCAATCTGCGTCGTGTGTCAGCCCGGCCTTGCTGGCACAGGCACGGCGCCTGGCCCACAAGTGGCGGGCACAGACCCCGACGCCAGCGCGCCTCGCGTATATCTGGCGCAGGGAGAAGCTAGGCCCCCTAACCACAGACAAAGCAAGCCAGCTGTGCCACTTGTTAGGCTGCGGTCGAAGCAGGCGGGAGCCCACCAAAGAAACACTGGAAGAGTTGGAACGCCTCTTCAAAAAAGTCGACGCCTGCTGGCCCAAGGTGCTGAAGAAGCTGAGACAGCGCTTTGCGTGGGCGAGGAGGTGTTTTCTCAACTACCAGACATTGCTGAGGGCTTTCCTATTGCTGATGGACGAAGAAGAGCTAGCGGCGCAAGTGCCGGAGCTGAAACAAGCCGAGTCGAGGCACAGACAAAGCGCCATGTTCGCGCTCGTGTGCGAGGAACAAGGCTGGCCTTTCATCCCCTTGACTGGTTCACTGAACGGCAGCGGCCTCGCGCGCCCGCTCGCGAGCCATCTTTTGTCTGGCCCGCACGCCAAGAAAAAAAAGAAAAAGAAAAAAAAGAAAAAGACGCCGGCCGTGATTGCTGTGGCTGCTGCTGAAAAAACAAATCTTGTACCATATAGTCATTAAATAAAGAAAGAATGTGGGTCAGCAGCGGGAGGTTTGGTGCCGGTCCGAACGGGCGCGATGTCATTGATTTCCAGGGAGGCCCGTCCCAGGCGGAAATCGACGCCTTTAATAATACAACTCCACAAGAAATCCGCGAAGGCAAGAAGCCGGTGCCGAGCTTTGCGAGACTGCCCTTGCACAAGTATTTTGCTAATAAACCGTGGTTGTGGTCAACCTACAGGGAGGACTTCATAAGCGGGCTGAAGAACCTCCAAGACAATCGTGAGGAAGTCCTCGACCGCGTGCACCTGGTCTCGTTGGGTGTAGATCCTGCCCTGCACCAGCCTTCGCAGCGGCTGGCGGCGGTCATCAACTCGCGCCGGGGTAAATGGAGCGAGTTTATCATCAAGGGCACCGAGAAGAGCGGCGTGCTGCACGCGGTCGACACCTTTCGCGGCACGGGGCTAGACGACGAGAAGCTGCTGACTTCGAAGGAGGCGACCATGGTCGATTTCAAGGTCATCGCCACCTCGGACGAGAATGCCTGGCTCACGCTTCCGGACAGCGCCGCCAGAATAGAGAAGCGCGATGAATGGCACGACGACGTCGGTTCCTTCAGGACTTACGTGTTCGGCCCTAACCACCAGTATTGCGAGTACCTCCAGGGCGCAGCCAAGAAGCCCTTCTGGATCTGTCTCCTGGCCTGCTGCACCCAGCTGCTGCGCTTGCGCAGCGATGTCGAACAATGGCTGCCTTTCATCAACGACCTGGTGGACGCGTGCAAGCCGCACTCCGACACGAGAAGCAAGGCGTACGTGAAGTTCAGGACCCAATGGCTCATTCTCGCGAGCAACAAGGAAGAGGACACAAAGAAAAAAGACAATTCCAAACAGCCCTCACGGTGTGCCTGGGGCAAGGAGTTCGTGATCAAGCACTTTACGCAAGGGTCCCTCTTTCGCGACCGGACGCTGAACCAGCGCACCGTCAGGCAGACGAACGAAGTCAATGTCAAGAAAATGACCGAGCGGAATACCTTGCTCGCGGACCCATGGTTTGCGTTCCTGGACGAGCTGTACCAGGCAATGCTAGCCGAAGCGGACTGCTTCGAATCGGCCGAGGCCAAGCGCACCAACACCGGCCCCTTTGCGCCGACGATGCGCTACCCGCTCTGGGCCCTGCAAAGCTTCCTGCTGCTCGCGATTCTGGGCTGCCGGCAGATAGAGCTCTGGAAATGGTCGGAGTTCTTGCCCGTGAACGAAGAGGAACATATCATCTTCTCGGAGATCGGGCGGCAGAAGCACGTCGTCCAGCACAGGGCGGCTAAGAAGGGGGCCGCGCCCGACTCAGACCCGGCCGACAGCGATTTGCAGGACCTGATCTTTATAGGCAAGCCGATCGCACTGCCTACCGCCACGTCGGCCGGCGTGCTGCGCATCTGGAAGCACATGAGGTGGCTGATCGAAAACCACTTCAGGCACCGCTCGCGGCTGGCGCCCGAAGAGAACAAGCTCATGAAAAAGGACAGGCCCAAGAGCGATTACCTGAGCTGGACTACGCACCGCGCAGAGATCTTAGCACAGGAGGACGAGCAACCTTTGGCTCCGCCCGCCAAACGGATGAAGGTCTCGACGCTGCCGTGGATGAACACGCTCGCCGAGTCGAAAAAAGTGACAGACACGCCTAGCCAAGCGCTCATTAACGACCAGGTCACCGCGGCCATGAAGGGAGCGGGGTTTTCAAACACGTTCGACTACCTCACGCAGATGCACTACGAACGAGCGAAGGATTTTCTCATCCCTAGCCCGCACAAGCTCCGGGCCATCTACGCCAACTGCGCCTACGCGCTGTACGGCGAGCACAGCCAAGTCTCGCGCACCATCTTCATGTCGCGGGTGCTCGGCCACTCACTGATGTTTGCCAACAACACCGAGGCAGTCTCGAACCTCAAGTCGCAGATGTTCTACGATTCTATAAAAGTGCAAACACGCAGCGTCCCGTCCCTGACGGAGCCCGACTTGCTCAAGATCGTGCAGGCCATCGTGGACCAAGGGGCCAGGCTGGCGGAGGACTTCAACCGCCTAAAGGGCGAGCTCAAGTACTTGATCCCGCCCGTGCTCAAACAGCTGCCTCGCGAGACCAAGGTCGAACGGTTACGCCGGCAGGCAGTGGAATTTTTCGCGGCAAATTTGCAGCACCACGCCGAAGAACTGCGCCGGCCCGGTTTTTGGCGCGGAACGCTCGATTCCATTTTTTCTGTGAAGGCTTCCTACCGTTTCGCTAGTCATGCCGGCACGGCCCTTGATACGGCTGATCCTACACCAGCCGCTCAGATCACGCGGTTTATACAATTGTGCTAAAAGATTCGAGAACTAAAAGCTCATAATCTGACTTTTATTGAAGTCAGAAAGTGAAAGCAGAGCAAGTCGAAGCTTGCAATTTTTTTGCGCGCGCAATTACGAGATGCGACAACCATGCCGAGTGGCACCTGACGGGAAAATTTCACTCGATTGATTTTGCCGGGAAAGCGTATCCTTTTCTGACTCCTAGCCGTTGCGCGAACGGATCCGCAGGCACCTCCAGCTACACCCCTACCGGCTAACTAATGGCCACATTTCGAAATTCAAATTCCCGAAACAACGTGGCCAGCGCTGTGGCACGTGGGTCTGCACACCAGAAATAGCAGTCGAGGTCCGTGTGCCAGTTTGCGTCGGACTGGAACGTTCGGCCCTCACGGCGGGCATTGACCAGGGTCAGTGACAAGCCCCTTGAACCAAGCGTCGCCGCTGCTGTGGGCTATCTCGAGGGCGTCCGCGACGGATTTGCAATTCTTGGACAGTTCGCTCCAGACACAACAGGCGCCGTCCAGTCTGCTTTGGACGAGACAGTTGGTACAGTTGACACCGAAGAAGAGACAATGCCTCCTTTCGAGCTCCTGACCCCTGTTCTGACTTACGAGCAGGACGGGGAAAAAGAAAATGAATTTGAGAGCGTCGCATAGCATTTTTCGTTTTAATTAAAAAATCAAGAAGATTTAAAAATCCGTAATGTACAGCTCCCTGTTAAACCGGGGCTTGAACCGGGCGGCAGTCTCTTCTGCTCCCGTCAGCCACAAGTAGCTGGTCCACTTGTCTACTTGTAGCACCGGCCAGCCCGCCTCTTCGTACGCCATGCGGAAGCGGTAGGCCGGTATGTACGCCAGCGCTACAATAGAGTCTCGTGTCGTCCTGGGCACGGGGAAAGACGTGCGGCCCATGCGCCTGCACGCGGCAAAGGGCGTGATTACTCGGTCGCGGTGGTGGAACACGAAGCAGGTGCCGCAGTAGCCCTCGACCGTCCTCTTTTGGGTGCAGGTAAAGCAGATGTGCTCGCTCTTGCGCGACACGGTGTTGATGAGGCGCTGCAGCGACTTGGTGTCGTACTTGAAAGTAGCGTTCAGGAACTTGTGCAAGCCGGACAGCTCGCCGTTCTGCACTTTGCGCCGCTTCCACCGGCCGCGCGCGAAGCGGTCTGTGTGCGTTTTCAGGTGGCGGATCGTGTGCGCGACCTCGCCGACGCGGAGGTACGACAGCACTTCCAGCAAGAGATCAGCTGGTAACGCGGCCAGTAGCATTCGACTTTTAATTATATACATAGGCCAGAACTTTTGTTTTTCTTATAAGACTGTCGTAACCGTGGAAAGTAGTCAGCATCGTCGCCGCCGTCATGATGGGCAGCGCGAGCGGCTTGACCTTCGTTCCCGCGTTGGTGTACGCGAACGTGTTCTTGAACGGCGTAATCATCTGGTTCTGCTGCGCAAACCGCTCCGCCGCCAGCTTCTCTGCCTCTCGGGTTTGGTCGTCCAACGCTTGAGGATCTCCTTGTCCCGCTGGGCCATGGTCTTCCCGTCCTTTTTGAGGCGCTGTCTCGCGCGGTCGCCGTAAAATAACATTCGTTGCATCACTTCTCGCTCTTGGCGCGACATCCCTTGAGCGAAGTCGGCAGCCAGCTCGGCGCGCGGTACGCCAGCTGTTTCAGTCTCTCTTGTTTCTGGACGTCCGCGCGGCTCGGCAACCTCGGCGGGTCGGCCCTCTGAGGATGACTTCGCCGTCCGGCAACGAAGCGGGTGCGAGCCAGGACTTGTAATTGTACTCAAGCCGGTCGATGTGCTCGTGGTAAACCATTGCGGCATGTCGCGTCCCCACGTTGCGCTCGTCCGTCGCTTGAGCAAAGTGAGCCAGGAACTCTTTTTTGGGAAAGAGCTGTCCGTAGTTTTCCCACAAGTTGTTGAGGGTGCGCTGCACTTTCGAGTTGAACATGATGCAGTGTGACGTTTGCTCGCGCATAATGGGACTCACTGAGTTGCGGCCGGTAAGGTACTGCACCGCGATGAAGATCGTGATGTTATAATGGCGGTACGTGCCGAAAAAGTTCTGCATCCAGCGGTCGGTCGAGTCGATGATGCCGACCAGGTCGTCAAACACAATGAACGACGGCTCCAAGCGTTTGTTTTCCATGTAGCGCTTCTTGAGGTTTTCTACATAGTTCTGCAAGATGTCCATCCTAAAACCTTCGTAGATCTTGCAGTGCTGCTCGCTCGCAAAGTGGAAACTGAACGAATTCTTGAACTTGGTGCGGACCATAATTAAGCCGTACTGGAAAGGGTCCTTTTTGCGCGCGCACAGGCTGTACAGGAGCCATTTCAGGAAGTGCGTTTTGCCGCGCTCCGACTTGCCGACGAGCACGAACAGCTGCCCCGCCCCATTTTCGCGCGGGTAGAAAACTTCGATGTTCCGCTTGAACTCTGTCGGCTGCGGCTGTTCTGTCTGTTGTTGTTGCTTCTTCTTTTTCCTGCCCTTGTCTTTCTGTTTGTCGACATATTCAAGTATTTTCTCTTCGATCGTCTTCTCGCCCAGCTGCTGCTCCGGCTCCTGCAGCCGGTCGACCGGGCCCTCGACAGTCTGCATTTTTTTCCTTGGTAGAGATTGAAAGCAGAATAATATTTTTTTTTTAATTTTAGTGGCAGTGTTTTAACACCAGCCTGCACGATGCCCAAGCAATCCTGGAAAACAAAGCATGCCGGCGCCGCGTTCACTAACAAGGCGCCCATGCCCTACAAAAAGAAGACAACTGGTTACGCTGGCGGTGGGTCGGCCGAGATGGCGGCCCGCACTCGCCACATCATGAAACATGTAAACCCAGACCTGTCGACCGCGCTGGTCGTGCTCGACGATGACGCTATCGAACGGGCATTTAAGAACATAAAAGACATCAATGCTAGGCTCGGGATTGAGTCCAAGTGAGAGAGGTTTTTTTATATTCTGAAAATTTTACACGTGGAAACCTGAAAAATGAAACGACGCGCCTTTACCACCAATGCCCGCCTGCCTTTCAAGAAATGCCGCACGGGCTTTGCTGGGGGCGTGTCGGCCGAGATGGCGGCCCGCACCCACCACATCATGAAATTTGTCAACCCACAACTCTCGGCCGCCCTTGACCTGATCGACGCGCCCCGGGCGGTCAACGTACCAGTGCCAACAAGCGAGTCGAAACAAGTGGCGCGCTTGCTAGAGAAACTAACCAAAGCGCTCGGCTACGACGTCGCTCCGTACGTAATGAACCGGCAGGCCGCGCTAGTGCTAGTGCCGTCGGCCGCGCCGTCGGCCGTGCCCCTCGCGCCACCGCCACCGCCGCCTCCACCTCCGCCCTCGCAACCAAAGCCTCTCAAGATTGTCAAGAACACCGCTGCCTCAAACCTAAAAAACAAGAGGCAGGTATCGACATGGCCGAGATCGTGGCACGCAGTGGCAAGCTGGCGACCGCCGTGGGCCCCGTCATCACCAAACAGGAGGAGAAGGACCTCCACACACTGATAGATCGGTACAGACGAGACAGAGACAGCCACGGGCAGCTGTACCACGCCGCGAAGAGGCACGCGCTGAGCGAGGACAAGAAGGTGCCGGCCCCGTACGGCGAGCAGCTTAGGGCACAGTTGGCCGAGTACGAGGCCAGGATCCAAGAGCTGCGGTCAGCGGCCAAGGCGGCAAAGCCTGACGAAGCCAAGCGGAAGCGCAAGCAGATAACACAGTACGAGAAACTAGTCCAACAAATCACAAAGTCACTCTAAAAAAACTTTTTTTTCTTGTCCTGGATTTTCAAAAAGAATGCGCTATGTCAGCGGCGACGGCGAAGCGGCCGGCAGCTGGACGGGCCGGCCCAATGGCAAGTTCTTTGACTACCGGCCGCTGCCTTTCAAACAGCAGGGTAGCAACAGCGGCGGCATTTTCGGAAATCTGGCCAAGGCCAAAGCCCTCATGCGCCATGTCAATCTCGATTACATGACCAGCCTGGTCGATGCCAAGCGCGAACTTAAGCCCGGCGCTCCTGTCGACAAAGGAGAAGGAAGTCGTAGCAGCAGCGCCAAGCCTGGCGGTCCTGTCGACAAAGAAGGAGGCGGTGGCGGCGGCGCCAAGCCAGAAGGTGGTCCTGAAGGAGGCGGCAGCGGTGGTGCCAAGCCTAGCACGAAACCGGAAAGCAAATTCGACGGAGCCGAGGCGCTGCAGTTGCCGGAGAACAACAACGAGGACACGTTCATGGCGGACGCGCCGCCAGCAGAGGACGCGAAAGAGGCGGAACCGGAGGCGAACGAAGGAAACCAGCTGCAGGCGGTCCCGCCCAAGTCGGCCGAGAAGACCCGTTCCACCAAAATCCAGGCCGAATACAAACGACTGGAATTCGAACGACATGAGCTAGTTCGACGGAAACAAAACAACGAAGAACAGAACAAGCTAGACGAGGCAAAGTTTGAACACCAAAAACAAGCGGCACTCGAAGACCTGAAGCAGGAGGAGCACAAGCAAAAAATGAAGCTCGAGACGCTGAGGCTGGAGGCCGCGAAACAGGCTGCACATAAAAGCCTGGAGGTCGCGAGCGCCAAACAAGAAGCAAAGACTTCTGCCCAGCTAAGTGATCGGATAGCAGCATCCGTGCAGCAACTGAACGACATCGGAAGACAAATCGCGTACTACGAACAGAACATCGCACAGATAACGGCGGGCGGAGAGGTTACCGCTAACCGGATTGAACAAGGCAAGAACAAGACCTTGACAATCACGGGTGCCCAGAAAGATGCGCTGCTGCTGACCGACACGGCCGCTGCCAACAACGAGGCGCAGCTCCAAGTCGGCCGAATACAGAACAGCGCGAACAGCCAGCTGGCCATCGGGGCTGCAGAGACTGGTGCGAGGGTCACGGGCGAGCGGCAGAACGCGGTGCTCGGGACGCAGGCGCGGGTAGGCGATATCCAGCGCCAGGCCCTGTTAACACAAGGCCGGGCGACCGACCAGCACAACGTCCAACAGGCGCAACAGAACGCGGAGGCCGCCAAGCTGTACATCGGCAGCCAGCAATCCTCTGCCAAACAGGTCCAGGCCATCGAAAACACTATCAGAGACTCTCTGCAGATGTGGAAGGAGGGACAGAAGGGACAGGCCGCGTCACAAATTGCAGACATCGCGTTTGCCTTGACCGCGGCGCCAAACGGGAGCACCAGCCCCATGGCGATAGAGAGCGGTGCTAGCGGCGCTACTACTGCATCTCCAGGCAGCAGCAGCAGCAGCTCGGCCCGGACACCCGCCGCAAGTTTGCCCGGTTCGAGATGGAAAAGATGATGGAGACCATCGAAAAGCTCTCAAAAGAAGATGAATACTACGACTTGACGGCTGCGGCCGAGACGTACGTGGCCGGCCTCTCGAATTTCTGTCTCAAGAACGCGGTCGGGTTAGAGGACGGATTTACCAGCGTCGCGCAACAAGTAGTGCGCAAGCTGAGCGGCAAAGACGGTTACCTCGCGGAGAACGTGCGCGAGCAGCTCCAGTCTATTCTGAAACAACTGAAGCGAACGAGAGCCAACGACTTCGAAAACCCGGGCGATGAAGTCGACGACGGCGATCTCGGCATGGACGACGGCTGGCCGCCCGCCGAAGAAGAAGAGAAAGAAGAAGAAGAAGGAGACAGCCCGATGGTATCGGAGCCGGACGAAAAAAGTACCGTTCCGACTCTACAGACACAGGCCCTTGTCAGCATCCCCGCGGCCAGCATCAACAATACCAGTAACATCGAGCAGGTCAGCGCGCTGGCTAAAGAATACGTCGCCAAAGCGATGAAGGCTGCCGCCACGCCTAAGGAGGCCGTTGCGGGCATGAACACGCAGCTACTGCACACAGACGCGTCGGCTACGCCCAAAGGAAAAGCGTTTGTCGACGAGGTCAATAAACTCATCGGGTACCCTGCCAGGATGCTCGTCGAGTACAAGAAGGCAGGCACCGAAGAAGAGAAGAACAAGGCGGCCTTGCTTCTCTACGACAAGCTGGAGGACAAGACTGCGCCTTCTTCCTCCGCCCAAAACAGCAACCAGCTCGTGTTGGCTAGCGATCGTAGTCTCAATTACAAACTGTTACACCAGCTCATTACAACGACACCGCCACAGGACGTCCCTGTTGTCGCGCAGATGGTCGTTGCCCCTTATGTCCAGGAATATCTAAAACACCCGGACAGGAAGGATGCACTTCACGCACAGTTAACAGAGCGGTATAGTCTCCTCTCGAAGATGGGCAGTAACCAGAACCTGGAAGTCTTCGGAAAGAACCTGGCGCTGATCATGAGGACCGCGGGCGTGACAGCTGTGCCAGACCGCGTCGGGGCTCTCAAGCTAGCTAAGGCAGGTACGAGACGTAGTCTAGAAAACGTCGGTTCCGCGCCGGCGTCGTCAAATAACACGAATACTGTGAAGGCTATCGAAGAGGGGAAGGCCACGAGCGTAAAAGATAGCGGCAAAAAAAGCAGGCTCAAGCTAAAACACAAAAAACCAAAAGTTGATAATCAACTGATTACACCGGGCCCTGGATAAAAAAAAGAACATGCAGCACCTGGCCTTCTTCGACCCGACCTTGGCACTGGCCCTGGGCAAAGTCAACGAGACACAGGCGCGCGTCGCATCAAAAAAGCGCAAGGATCGCGAGGACGCCGAAAAAAAGGCGATCGAAGTTCTGCAGACTACCGTGGCCGAAGCGCCCATCGAGAAAGTCTTCAAGCAGCCGGCCATTCCTGATGCCGCCATTCTGTTGGAAGTGACGCCTGAACAAGCCGCCCGTTGCGAGCAGCAGCTGATCGGCGGCGGCAAGTAATTTTAATTAAAATATTTTTTTCTTATTGAGTGATATTTAAATACTACCATGAGCAACCGAGGCCCTACCGTGCCCCTAGTCAACACCGGCGAGGAAAAGGCGGCCGCCGCCCAGGCCAACCAGGTCGAGCATGGTACCGAGACCCGGCCGGTCATCCAGACCGACTCGCTCGCTACCAGCTCGATCATCTACTCGGCCCTGAAGGGAGTGACAGACATCGGCGGGGAGGAGGGGAAGTCTCTCAAAAGCATGCAGAAGGTGGCCCAGCGCCTGTCACAGAACTCGCTGGCCCCTTGGTACAAAGGAGCGGTTTTGCTCGTCGGCACTCCCGACGAGATCGAGGGAGTGTACGGAAAAGTCTTTCGTGAAAAGAACTGCGCTGCCGGCGGCAACACTCCTACCGAATGGGGAGACAACAACGCCAACATGCTGCCGTGGCTGACGGAAATCAGAAGAACGTACGGGAACAACTGGGAGGGCTGCATGCAGGTTTCGGCGTTCGTGGAACAGTACCAAGCGGCTAAGATCAGAGACCAGCAGTGGGCGGCTATCCCCGCGGTGTCTAAGCTCGATCGCCAGAACGGCTCGGTGCGCGGATGGAACTCTATCCATAAGGAAAATGCAGCCTACGTCTTGCGATAAAAGAAATTTTAATCTTGCGGCCGTAAGAGCAAAGAGATGACAGACCCGTTTGCTAACCTCGAGCCGCCTACCGCTGAACTTCTCCCTCCTCTCCCACCTCCGCCGCCAGTCGTCGAGGTCAAACAGCCGGCGGCCAAGCGACGCAGGACGGCCGCTCCGTCTCAAGCGAGCCTGGCACGGCGCCTGGCCGCGCCATCGTCGTCAGCAGCGGGGCCGGAAGACCCAGTGCTGCGCGATGACCCGAACTACAGGCTCCTGTGCGCTTATGGCCGCAGCGCCTTAATTGGACCTAAGCTCAAAAAAGCGCACATCAACTGTGACCCGAAAGCCCTGCGCAGGCTGCCCAGACAGAAGCTGCCGCTGTTGCTGGACGAAGTCGAGGAAGTGCTGGAAGGCGAACTGTCTGGCGAGCTGGCCGATGCCGTGCTCAAGCAAGGGCTCGTCTGCCTCGAAAATCTGGTAGCAAACCGGTCGCGTTACCAGATCTCGGGCACGACCGAGGCCTGCTTTACAAATGACAGGTGGTGTTTCTTGCTAGAAAGAGCCAAGCTGCGCGCGGGCATCGGGCTACAGCGCCTGGACCCTATGACAGAGCTAGCTTTGTTGACGGCGCAGACTGCCGCCATCACTCACGCCAAGAACACGATGTTTGTAGCACAGCCTGTAGCTAGCCAAGCTACAAATCTGGACGCGCCCGCGCCCGAGAAGTAGATCATTAAAAAAAATTTATTTTGTTGTGCGCCAATTAAACATCCCCCTCCGGAAAAGAAAGATGACCGAAATGGTGAGCGACCTGTTTTCTCTTGAAAACTTTGCTCGGTCCGGCACGGCCGCTGCGTTTGCCTACGTTGCCGCCCCGGTCGTGATCCCCGGCAACACCTATTTCAGCCTCTCGGCTGTCCCCGGCTTGAGCGGCGTCGTCGTCGAAAAGAGCAAGGGGCTGGCGGTAGTGGCTTTCTTGACTGCCACTGCGATCGATTTAATCCAGTCGCGCGTGCTGAACCGCACGAAAGAAGGCAGGCTAGCCGCTTACCCTTCCCTCGCGGTGCACGTGGCCGGAGGAGGCCTGCTGTTTGCTATGCTGCCCAAGCTCATGGGCAGTGGCCAGTTTGGGCTAGTAGGCGACGGAGACGCTGCCAAGCAGCTGTTCTTGATCGGCGCGCTGTCTGAAGTCTTTTCGCAATATTTCTACGAAAATTACCTGAACCCTGCGGGCCACGGCCACTACCGCTTCTAAAACCAAAAAAAGAATCTTGTGTAGCTAGTCTAGAGTGAACAATGCCAATTGCGGAAGCTCTGTTGGCCTGGGCCCTGATCGTTACAGCCGCTATCATCGTGGTCACCTGCTGCAAACGACTCTTTCGTCATCCGAAGATCTCGTGCGACCTCGACAAGCCGCTGCCCACACACTACGTGACGCTCGATGACATCCTCCGGCGGCCTTACCAAGCGCCAAGCGCTGCAGAAGCTCTTTGCGGACCTGGAGACTGTGCTGGACAACTGGGGGCTGCTGTCCCTCGGCGAGAGCAAGGACCTGCGGATGCAGTGGAACTTAGGTCTTGAGCAGCAAGTTGCGACCGTTGAAAAGTTCTTTTTGCCTGCCTACAAGGACGGCAAGCTCGCCGCGTACGTCCAGAGTGAAGCTGGCATCTGGTTTGAGCTGGCCGCCAAGACTCGTGCTCCGACTCCCGCTCTGCAACAGTTGCAACAGAGACTGCTGGCCAAGCAAAGTGTGGCCAAGGACGCTCAGTTCCTGGGACAAATTGTGCAAGTCATGGAACGCATCTGCCAAGTCATTGTCTTTTAAATAAAAAAAATTAAATTTTCGTGACTTATCAAGTTTAAATAAGAAAGATGGGCAAGCGCGCACGAGAAAGGCACGAGCGGCACACGGCCAAGAAGGCCGCCCGCAAGGACGCCCGCGCCGCCACCGAACAGCGCGTAGGGCGCAGAAAGGCGGAGAGAAGGGAGCGGACCCGCGAGGGCCTGCGGCAGTTTGGCAGCACTCTTAAGGGCATCACGGCTTTTTCGGCAAGCAGATCGACAAGGTGACCAACATCCCGAAAGAAGCGATGGACACCACCAAGCACCTGGGCGACAACGCCGAGGGCAGCCTCAAGTCATGGCGCTGCCGCTGGCGGTCGGCGCCGCGGCGATCGGGGCCGTCATGATCATGAAAAAATAAAAAAAATCTTCTTTGTGCTTAATATTATACTGCTAACGACGATGTCTTCCGCCACTGTCGTCGTGCCCCCTAACAAGCAGCAAAAGGTTGCCACCGGCAAGAGAGCCCGCAACGGCCAGGAGATCGTGATTGATCCCGAGCACGCCCGCGCGATCAATGCTCGTCCTTGCTGGACGCAGACGGTCATGGCGCCCGCCGCCGCGACCTCGGCGCTGAGCAACACCGCTTTTTTTAGCTTTATCCTCGAGAACAACCAGTCCGGCGCGATCCACGATGCGACCCTGCGATTTAAGATCACGTTCACGACCAGCGGCAGCCAGCCGACCGACTCGCGTGTTTTGCCTACTACTCAGTGGTTCGAGCGTATCGAGTACATCGACCGCCTGACGGGCACTGAAATCGCGCGGTACCACGGCGACATGATGCACCTGATATTCAATACGTTGCCGCAAGAGGCCATCGACCAGATTGCCGACATGGTCAACATGTGCCCCAAGACGGGCAAGGTCAGCGGCCGCCAGTGGGAGAACAACGACGAGCAGTACTTTTACCTGCCCCTTGTTCACACCTGGCTGAACGGTATGGATTTGGACCTGAGCACGCTGCGTGGCGACCTCGAGATCCGGTTTTATCCCAGAGGCTCGATCTTCGTGGCGGCCCAGTCGGCAGTCAACGGCCAGTCCGCGCCCGCCGTGCCTTGCACTGCCAGCTTGAGCGAGATCCGCTTCATTACGGGCTGCACACAGCTGCCGAACGGGATGCGCCTGGGCCGGAGCCCGCAGAAGATGGGCAAGGTCGCCGAGCAGAAGTACGTCGACTTTGTGCAGTACACTGCCTACGCCCAGCGCGTCAAGCCCTCCGACCGCTTGGCGATTGACTTAGACCAATTCTCGCACCACTCCGGTGGGCTGTTTGTCTTCATCCGCAAATCAGGCGACCAGACCGCGTACGGAGACGCCACGACCTACTACCCGCAGTACACGTACGACAACACGGGGCGCTTGATGACCTACGACATGCTGGGCGACGCGACGACAATCGACCTCGAAGACGTGCACGGCAGATCGCAGATGGGCGAAGGGACCCCGATCGACGAGCGCTTTTTCCGTGAGGAAACGATGGGCCAGCTAGTGCGCAGCTCCTACCTGAAGTCCAACGGCGTGTACCTGATCCCGTTTTCCAACGACCCCAAGGGCATGTTGGACGGAATTATGGTAAACAAGCTCTCTTCTTTTTTTGGAAACAGAACCAGCTTTATGAACGTATGCTGTTGTGGGTGATAACAGGACGGCTACAAGACCTTTGTCGGCAACCGCGAGCGCCTGGTGATCAACGCCGGCCCCGCGCCGCGCGCCGCGACCGTCACGTACAAGTACGGGGCATGGTACGCCAACACCGCGGTGTTTGCCCTGAACGACACCAACCGCCTGACCGTGGACTTCAAGGGCGTGACGGTGGCCGTCCTTGATATCGACTCTGACCTCACTTTCGCCAGAATTACCGACCGGCGCTACACTTCGCCCGCCACGGCCGCGCTGACGAACCTCAACACCCTGCTGGCTAGCTCGAGCTGGCTGCGCGCGTGCGGGGTCAAGATCAAGTTTAGTAACACGCGAGTTGGTGCGACCAACACGGTCGACTGGGAGGTCAGTGCGGCGATGGAGTACACCGCGTCCGTCACGGACCTGAACGACCAGCCCGTGCTCTGGTCCCGCGGCGACGTCCACCAGCTGAAGCTGAAGTTCCAGCAGGCGCCCGACACGTCCGCGGCTACTTACAACGCCCAAGAAGAGATGCTTGTCACGGCCACCACGTCGGGCAAACGCGGTGTGGTAGACGGATTGTATGATATTACGATCTACAGCGCCTATTTCAAGTTCATTCACGAGGCAGGAGGAAGCCTGGAGGTGGCTTCGGTCTAAAAAAATTCTTGGATTACGTATTCTGATTATTAAAGAGAGCAAAAGTGAAAAATGGAACCGCTCGTGGTAGCAATCATCGCCGTCTTAGTGGTCGGGGTGATTGGGTGCGTGTGTATCCTGTACTTCCCAGTGAGGTGTCCGGACGAGGGAGTGACGGCACCGGCCGGCCCGGACGTGTGAAAAGGGAAGTTTCCAGGGAAATCGTAAAATATCGAGGATGATATTTCGTGACTTCCCAGCCCGGCCGAGTCCTTTCAAATCTCGAATCTCGAATTTCGAAAAAAGAGCTTTAAAAAAAGAAACGGTCGCGGCCGTGACACTGACACAAAACCGACATGAGCGAACCACCCAAGAAGAAGGCCAAGACCAGTCGCAAGCCACTCTGTCTTGACTGTCCGACCGGTGCCAAAAAACAAGCGGCCTACAAGGATGAAACGGGTGCCAAGTACAAACTGTGCGCAAAGCACGCAAAGGCAAGAGGCTCTTACGCTGTACTGAACCCATGTACCGACTGTCCCGAAGGTTCCAAGCTCGAGTCTTCCTACCGCGACGAGGATGGTCGTCCCAATAAGCTGTGTGCCATGCACGCTCGTGTGAGAGGCACTCACTCCGTGCAACACCCGTGTATCGACTGCCCCCGGGACGCCAAGCGTGAGGCTGCCTACACAGATGACAAGGGTCGCCATAACAGACTGTGTGCCAAGCATGCCAAGGCAAGAGGCACTCACACCGTACAAAACCCGTGTGTCGACTGCCCCAATGACGCCAAGCTTGACGCTACACACCCGGACGAGGAAGGCCACACAAACATGCTGTGCGCCGCGCATGCCAAAGCAAGAGGCACACACACCGTAAGGGGTCCATGTATTGACTGTCCTCCAAATGCCAAGCTCCATGCACACCACACAGACGAGGAAGGCCGTCTCAATAAGTTGTGTGCAGCGCATGCTAAGGCAAGGGGCACACACATCATACTGAGCCCTTGCATCGACTGCCCAGACGACGACAAGGTTTGCGCAGGCTACAAGGACGAGAGCGGCAAACCAGGCAGGCTCTGTGCGCGCCATGCGTTTTTACGAGGTCTCATCCCCAGACCAAAAGCAGGAGCGTCCGTCGTGGCCTGCGAGGCCTGGGACCGTCTCGAGGAACAAGGATGGGACATTCAGCACGTGCATTTTTGTCGTGGCGAGGAGGAGACAACGGGCAATGAGTTCAAGGTGCCTGGACCACGCAAGTATCGCCTTGACGGCTACGACGAGGAGCGCAACGTGGGGTTTGAATTCATGGGCAACGCGTGGCATGGCTACCCACCCGAGCACCCGAAACACAACGAGCGTTCGCCCACACTCAAGCGGCTCAACAGCGTACTGTACAAGGAAACGATGCTGCGCCTTGCTTCCATCAAGGACTCGATGCCGGTTGGTTTTAGATTGTGTTATGTCTGGGAGCACGAATTTGAAAAGATCCGGCACAAGCCGCTGGCAGATGTCAATACAGTTTTAAACGAGTTTACTGATTAAAAAAATAATCTTCTTTCGCTCTTATCTAACCAAAGGACAAAGGCAACCTAAAGATGTCTTCCAGCTGCTCGACCTGCGGACAAGCCACCGCTGCCGCCGCCCCTACCAAGCAGAAGAAGCCCAGAGCACCTTCGGCCTATAACGAGGTAACACTGTCACTGACGCGTGCTTTTTTATAAGAACCGCTTTTCCGTTGTCTGTAGTTCTTCAAGTCAAAGATGCAGGACCCCGAGATTCGCGCACTTGAGCACAAGACGAGGATGAAGGTCATCTCCGAGCAATGGAACCAACACAAGGCTGCTGCTCCTGTCGCTCCTGTTTCGAATAAAGATTCACAGGGATCGGTACAGGCTCAGAGCGACGCACTGCCAGCTGGCCGCCCGGCCCTCGTGCGGTCCCTCTGACCAGCGCACAGAACGCAAGACCGAATGCGTCCGCAAGGTGATCGCTTTCGCTGAGACACTTCGTCTGGCCTTGTACATTAAAACTTTCTATTAAATTACAGGAAAGCACTTTGGATTGAACTTTGTATTTCCCCTTGACCCGTCCGGACATGACTGGAGTAAGTGAGAAGAAGCACGAAAACTTGAATGAGCTCTGATAGTAAAGCAGCTCCTTAGCACCGAGACTGAGCATAGTTGCGCCGGCCGCCGCTTGAATGAGCAGATTGTCCGGATTGGTATTTGCTCTCCCGAAGTTTTGATCCTCTACTACTGCGACGTCGGCGTTATACAGTTCCTCAATCGCGCTAAGGCACGCGAACAGGGACTTGGTCTTAAACGA
>WBZZ01000255.1:0-2500 GCA_019918135.1 Paulinella micropora
CCAGGGTTGATAGATGCAGCATCACCGTTTGAATCCGTATCTGAACACTCTTCGTCGACGTTCTACGCAAACAAGATCGCTTATGAACATTAACCAGCATGAACATAGACAGGTAGAGAAAAAAAATTACCATGGAGCCAGTAGGAAGATATAGTCTAGAGCTGCTGCAGCTACTAACATCATATCCTGTAGTGACAGTAGAACTGTCTGACTGTTTCCAGCTGTCGAGGTTAGCATCAACGTCAGGAACACCTGCCTGTAAAAAAGAATCTTCTCAGTAATAATTTTCATTTATTTATTTTTTACCTGTGCATCACTCAAGCTTGATTTTTCTGTGATGACTGTAATGTCCGAGCTTTCCCTGGGCAGAAGCGTGCGGCGACTATCTGAAATTGAGGACACGCTGTCGAGAAGCTTCCTCTTTTTTTCCGGCGGAATAGATGATGACCTGGAGAGCGGTTGCTTTCCATCAGAACTAATACTGCTGACCGACGCTAAAAGTTCAACCTTTGCTTCATGAAGCAAGGAAATTGACTTAAGTGGAAAGCGGATGTTCTTTCTCAGAACGATGAAACATACATGACCAATGTCAGTCTCGAACAGGAAAACTGGGATTTTAGCTCCTTCCTTGGCAGCCTCTTTCAACCAGACCGGATGTGCATCGCTTGGCAGCGTAGCTATCTCTAGGTCTGGATTAGGTGCATAGCTGAGCAAAATCTCTTGATCTTTCGATATTGCGGTGGTGACAGTCACAATAGGAGTACCCTTGCTGACCTGACATTATTTACAACAATATTTATAGAAAAAATACAACACACGTAACAAAAAACTTACATTGCATGGATGTATGTAACAACTAACATAATTTACCTTCACGTTCGGTCGGCAAGTGTCATCGTCGAGCTTGTTGAACCCTTGCGATGAAAGTTGATGAGATGCATTGCATTCCTGCTCGATTCGTTAATGAATTTAATTGGATGCATCCCTGTTTGCAGGGAACTCCCAATTTTCATAGTGAAATGATCAGAAAATGCAGCATGATCTGCAGCACGCAAAGACTTTCCTCCTGGTTCGAGGAGCCCAAGCTGAAAAGAAGGAGGAAGGTATTTTTCAGCAAAGACTCCGTAGCCACCACCACGGAAAAAAAATGTGCCACATATATCGGCGCCTTGCTAGCCCTCAGCATGGCATACCTAAAGTTTGAAATACACATGAAAAAAATGGCAGCGCTTCCCGTTAGAGGGAATCACTAAAAAAAAAAAAGGACAGAGAAAGGCTCACTGATAGAAGGCCACACACACTAGCTAGTTATACTAAAGCTAGTATCTATACTCCCCTCTTTAAACTATGCTATTATAATAATAATAATAATAGTAATAATATAATAATAATAATAATAATAATAATAATAATAATAATAACAATAATAACAATAATAATAATAATAATAGATTTATCAGTCAATTGGCCTTTGATCCTGTCGGACATGTGCCTCCATTGGTAGCACGGGGCCGTTCGGTGACGCGGCTCCGCTCCAAAGACTCAATAATAATAATAATAATAATAATAATAATAATAATAATAATAATAATAATAGTGCTTCTCTGTCAATGGCTGATGCATTTCTGCACATGCGCCTCCATCGTCTCACCCGTGAGGGGAGTACGAAGAATTGACGATAAGCTCTAATGACACCCCCGCAAGGGCAGTTCCAACACTTCCAGACGGCCGGTATGTTCAATGAAAATACTGGTCCAGAAATAGACCGGTATGTTCAATGAAAATACTGGTAATAATAATAATAATAATAATAATAATAATAATAATAATAATAATAATAATAATAATAATAATAATAATAATAATAATAATAATAGTGCTTCTCAGTCAATGGCGAATGCATTTCTGCACATGTGCCTCCATCGTCTCACCCGTGAGGGGAGTACGAAGATTTGACGATAGGCTCTACTGACACCCCCGCAAGGCAGCTCCAAGCAACAATAATAATAATAATAATAATAATAATAATAATAATAATAATAATAATAATAATAATAATAATAATAATATATTGAAGAGGAAATGCAAAATCATGCCGGTCAGTTTCACAAACTTTTGTGCAGAGTTTTTTCCACAGATTGTTGTGTACAGAAGAAAAGAATAGCATTCCCGCTCATTCTGAGCTGGGAAAAGAGCGGGAATGCTGTTACATCTTCTCGAAATGTCATGCTCTCAATAAAATCTCTGCACAAAAGTTTGCAAAACAGCAATCCAAAAACGAGTTTCATCGAATTGCTGGTTTGTGAAAAATAGATTAAGCTGGGTCGTGCAATGTTAGGAAATGACATTTATAGCTTCAACAAACACGTTGCAGCAGAAACATGCAAGGGATGACATGAGTTGAGAGTACGTACTAGGAAGGAAATGCAAAATCATGCCGGTCGGTTTTCACAAACTTTTGTGCAGAGTTTTTTCCATAGATTGTTGTGTATAGAAGAAA
>WBZZ01000255.1:7500-27500 GCA_019918135.1 Paulinella micropora
TAGTTTAGAGAGGGGAGTATAGATACTTAGCTTTAGTATAGTTAGCTAGTGTGTGTGGCCTTCTATCAGTTATCAGTGAGCCTTTCCCTGTTTTTTTTTTCGAGTATATTTCTTCTAACGGGAAGCGCTGCCATTTTTTTTAAATTTAAACTCTCTTTTTATTATTATTATTATTATTCCTCTTTTGCTGCTGCTTTAATTAGCTTGCTCTTTAAGTTCACATCCGAGGACAACAAACATCGGGAGGGGGCGCTCGCGCTCGACGTTGCACTTACAAAGTACAACAATTTCGAACTGAAGGCGTCCACGCAAGTGGAGACATGTGAGGGTGAAACTTCACCTTGTGCTCCCGGGTCTTTTTCCCTATAAGTATGAAAGATTTTATAAACTGATTGTTTATTTTTTATTTGCAGGCTCTTCATTGTCTTTCCCATTGGTTGGCGCAAGAAGACTCCTGCGCAAGTCAATCGAGGTACTGTATGTTTTTCAAAATTCACAAGCTGCACATATTTTTTATACTTGGATGTTGCAGGATCGAAGCGCTTCATTTTTGCTGCGCGCGAGGTCGACACTGACGGCGATGGCAAGGCTGACGAAATCCAATATCAGCTCATGGGTTTTTTTGGTTTTAACCTTAAACACTCTTGCATGCTTGATCCGTCGCCGATGGACTTCGAGAAGCAGGTGAAGCCCGCGTGGCTCCTCTACGTCGGTAACCCCACGAACCCGCCTATGATTTGCAACTGGCGGAAGCGGGAGCTTTTGCTTCTGTACGAAGCAAACAAGGTCATTTCTTCTTCTTCTTCTTCTTCTTCTTCTTCTTCCTCTTCTTCTTCCATTTTTCTTTTTCTTCTTCATATACATGTTATTATTCTTTTTCTCCACCAGCTCCATCTTTTTTTTTTTTTTTTTTTTTTTTTTTTTTTTTTTTTGTTTTTGTTTTTTTTGGCATCTTCCTTTTCTTTATTTTGCATATTTACTGCATGCTCGCCTGAAACGTTAGAGGAAGAATCAAAAAAAGGGCCCGACTGAGCCTCGCTCTTCGGGCAGGCCAAAAAAACTGAGATTCGGTAGCAACATTGTATGTGATGAAAAATGAAGGATGTATGTAATATTGTTTGGTTCTTTGTGCAGAATCCATCGACGTCGACGATGTTCCAGACGTTCCAGACGTCCCTGAAGAAGAAGAGACCCCTGAGCCTCCTATGCCTAAGGGGTCCAGCAAGAAAAAGCCAGGTACTAGCAAATTTCATCTTTTTTTGTGTGCTTTTTTTTCAGTGTTTCTAATTTCTGACGTGACTAGGCAAGCCGAAGTCCAAAAAGCCCGCGGTCGACGCTGATGAAGTGGACATGTCGTTGGAGGTATAATCTTTCCTACTCCTTCTTCTTCTTTTTCTTTTTTTTTGTGAGGGGGGGGGCCCCCGGGGGGGGGGGGGTCAAAAGGTCTCTTTGGGCGCCGCAGCATATAGTTTAGAGAGGGGAGTATAGCTACTAGCTTTAGTATGGCTAGCTAGTGTGTGTGGCATTCTATCAGTGAGCCTTTCCCTGTCTTTTTTTTTCCGAGTATAATCTCTCTAACGGGAAGCGCTGACATTTTTTTTTTCAAACTTTATTATTATTATTATTATTATTATTATTATTATTATGGACACCGTGATAGCCCAGTGGTCAAGTTCTACCATCTGAGCCCTGTCGCCAGTTCGATTCCCGTCGGTGCCACCAGTATTTTCATTGAACATACCGGTCTATTTCTGGACCAGTATTTTCATTGAACATACCGGCCCGTCTGGAAGTGTTGGAACTGCCCTTGCGGGGGTGTCATTAGAGCTTATCGTCAATTCTTCGTACTCCCCTCACGGGTGAGACGATGGAGGCGCATGTGCAGAAATGCATCAGCCATTGACAGAGAGGCACTATTATTATTATTATTATTATTATTATTATTATTATTATTTAGGGAGTACATAGGCCATCGGTCCCTTTCCATGGGCTGATTGGTATAAAGCTCCTAGAGTGATGTTCTATGCCGTCACTTCCTTTATTCCACCGATTGGTGTGGAGACTTTCCTTATGGAATGGAGGACTGGATGCACATGGCCTTTTGTCTCAGCAATTGGCAGGAGATATACTATTATTATTATTATTATTATTATTATTATTATTATTATTATTATTCTTTGTTGTTGTTGTTGTCGTTGCTGTTGGTTTGTTCTGCCACTGCCTTGTTCGCAAGAAATGAACGACTTCTTTCAAAACAACGGCGACCGGTATTGTATTCAGGGTAGTTCGTCCGCCGGCGTGTCGAAAGAAGTCGTTCAGGATCTTGTGAACAAGGCAATGTCAGAACAAGCCGCATCCATTAAGGAAATGCTAGCAGAAGAAAGAAAGTTGAGAGAGGAGGAAAGGAAGAAAAAAGAAGCGCAAGATCGGAAGGAAAAAGAGGCGCAAGAGAAGCGACAACGGGAAGAGGAGAGAAGAAAGAGGAAGAATTCGAAGAAGGAGAAGGAGGAGGAGGAGGAGGAGGAGGAGGAAAGCTCAGAAGAAGAGAACGAGAGAGTGAAGAAGAAGATGAAGAAGAATAACAAGAACAAGAAAAACTATGATGATAATGATAACAACAACAACAACATCAGCAACAACAACAGCAACAACAACAACAACAACAACAAAAATAGTAAGAGCGAGAGAGAAAGCTTGCTGGAGGATCTCATCGCGCGGATGGCAGCTGGCGCTCTGTCTGCTGGTAACTCACCTTCCACCCCCCAACGCGGCACCGGTCTCACCGCTCCCAGCTCACCTAACGCATGGGAGTTTGTTTTAGCATCGCTTGCGCTGACTCGGCGCTAACTTCAAATGCACGCACCAGGTAGTTTGCATAGCTTTCACTTTTCTCCTTCATCTGAAAGATGTTTGAATTTGTTTTGTGTTTTTTTTCTTTGTAGTAGTGTAGTATTAATCGTAATTTTTTGCACTGGCAGGTTTGTTATGGTCGAAAGCGTGATTAAGAACGTTTGTCGCGTGCAAGAGTTAAACAAACTTCTAATTTAGTTAGTATGATATTACGGAGTTAGATTTATTATTTTTTTTAGTAATTAAAGAAATTTTGTTGTAGAATCTATGTATTTTGCGTGGCGACATCGCACTTCTCTTCCTCCCCCGTTCCCCCCTCCCCCCTCCCCCCCCCCCCCCGGGGGGAATTTATTGTAGGTAAAAGCAATGTTTATTATCATAATAAAGTAAAATGCTTAATGTAAACAAAGATAAACAAACTTAAAAGCAAATTCTGCATGTTGGGCATTGTTATCATCATAGATTCATAGTAGCCGGGACTATGAAAAAGGAGAAAGATTACCGTGTCGGACCGGTTCCTGCCCACCTCTGAAGATGAAGTTAAAGTGTATTACAATTAATAAAAACATGTTTTAATATTATTTTTATATGTTCTGCAATCAGTGAATTGATTTCCTTTCATTTCCACACGTTTTCAAAAAAGTCCATATACTTCATGGAAAATTTCGGAAAAAGGGATACCCCCAAGATTGTCGAATGTTTAGTTCTAAGGACAATCCCACTATGGGCCTCCGTATTCCCGACGTCAGACAAGACGGAACGACGTTCTTCTTGTTTCCGGGGCAAGACCCGTCCTGGCTTGCCCAGTACTCCGCCGAGGCCAAGAATCGAGTGGCCCAGTACCAAGCCCAGGGTAAAAAGTACGATGAGGTGGCATGCTATATGCCAGGGAAGGAACACCTAATCGGTAAAACATATATACATACACACCCCCACCGACCTGAGCTGCCCCTATGCTTAATGCAGGCGCCAAAAAAGCAAAGACGGGGAAGAGGAAGAACAAGACCCGATAGTCTTGCACCCACCAAAGCGGTGACGTCTGTGTCAGCATCACGAGGCACCTTGCCCTCGGGAGCGCCCTCCTTGCAACCGAGCGAGACAATGGTGACCCGTGGCGACCAACAGCCAAAGGCGCCCAACACGGGGACAGCCGTCGCCATACCCAGTGGCTCCGACTCCTCTTCTTCCGGTCCCGGCCCAACTGCCGAAGGACACGTTGTATAAACCAATAGAGGCTACGACCTCACCGATAGTAGATAGCGTTGAGACGAGGGATAAGGATATAAAGATGGGTAGCGACGACAACCGTCGGGAGCGTGTGCCGAACGAGCCGGCCGCGGTCGCTGATCTCAACATAGAGGTCAGTATACTCAATCCCTTACCCAAAGACACCGTCGCAAAGGCGACGCCTGCCGTTGATCCTGACACGATCACATCAAGTACATGTGATGGGAGGGCACCCAATACGCCCTCGGACCCTCGCGTAAGACGCGCGAGACCTACCAGTGTCCAGCAGGTAGCAAAACCCGCTCCTTTTGTGAACAAGGTAAATAAAACGTATGCAGGGGCGAAATCATACATTCATAATACTCACATAAGGCCTTCCCTATTGGGCCGGGGTGCCAGATTGACCAGAGGCACAGTCATCGGGTCCGATATAAATCACCCACGCATACCACGCCCAGACGACAAGGCTATCCAATCATTGCCGGTCGGGTACTCTCTTTCACCTTTTCGAACGACGACCACCATGGTCTTACCCACCTCACATGGGAACAAAACCATTGCCCCGTCTGTCCTACGTCAACTGGGGCTCAATCCACTGCACAACTCTGACCAACTCAGCGCAGCGGCGCGAACACAAGCGCGACAGTTTGCTGAGATGGAGTTGCAGGCCTTGGTAACCCGAGCTACACCAGTAGACCTCCCACCAGCGGAGGCACGTGATATGAGTTATACCAGACTATACTGGAAAGAACTCAACGGCTATCTAGATACCGGAAATGATAGCATGGCTCAAATCACGTTCGCAGGCAGTCGATTCATCGACAAATATGGACACCTGTTCAATTTTGGTAAGACAGGCACACTCGGTTACATTCGGGGTGCCCGAAATCATAGGTTGCGTTCCATTGACGATCGAATTCCCATCCGGGATGTCTTACACCATACACGTCCTAGTCGTCCCAGACTTCCCAGGCACTATTGTCTTAGGCAAACCCGACCTAAAGATGATGGATGCACAGCTCATGCTGGGACAAGACATAATCAAGTACGGTCGTGGACGCCAGGAGTCTGAATTTCCGATCCTTAACCCGCCACGAAAGCACTTCTATGGCGGAAGGGCGCAGGTTACCCTGATACCACCAGCCCCTCCTCTGCCTTATGATGGTCACCTCACGGAGCAAGCTCGCCCAACCCCAAAGGGCACGGCCTGGGTATACACCAATGTATACATCCCAGAGTCGGAGAACAAGCCGCCCAACCCATGGGAGGACTTGGAGAAGCTCGCGACCAAGAGGGACGAACAGATTCTGTTCCTTAAGCGTCAGGAAGACTCATGGCATGGCTTTGACCAGCCGGGTCAACTGAACAAGGGGGTATTTGTACGGGTCAAGACAAGCCTTGTCTTTCATGCTTCCAAACGGCTTACGGAGACGACGACGTCTTTCTAAAGCTGAAGCAATGGTACAAAGGCGCCGACCCGATACAGCCGGACAGCTTAACGGCGGTACCCAAAATCCTAGCTGACCGCCTAGATCGGGGCGAAGAAATCACGATCATCCTTCCAATCCATCCCACCGTCATGTGGTGGAGAGATGTTTTGGATCGGGTAGTCGACGATCCTGTTCCGATACCCAGCCGACAGTCCAAGCCCCTTATCGCCTTTCGTTTGGGGTCTGTTCAGGACGGGTTAGCCTACCGTACCAAGCTCATGCCTCGCAAGGTCGATTACTTACGGGAAACGGCATTCCAAATCTTCCCAGGCTTCTATCATAAGTCCGCAGCGAAACAATACGCCGAAATGATAGCCGACCTGCAGGAGTTTGCCTCATGGGACACCCAATCCTCCACGCGATACCCGGGCAGGGACGCGAAGGACGAGATTGAAGACCCAGACTCCATACTTGAGTACCCGGATGACCCACGGGACCAAAAGCCCGTAGAGGAGATCATTGACGAGGTCATGGCGCGACAACGCGGTTCGCCAGACTTTGTCCGGGATCTAAAAGCTCAATTCCTGAAAAACAAGAAGCTGTTCGGCCCACTTGTCGCCGGCGGTGTAACCCATGCCGCCGCTAGGATAGAACGACAAGTCGGACAAACCATGCCCCGCCTCAAAGGATCACGCCTCAGTTACAAAGAGGAACAGATCTGCGAGGAAATGGTGCAGGACATCCTTGCCAAACAACTGATCGAGCCGTCGTGGTCGGAATTCCGATCGCCGGTCAGACTGGCCCCGACGCCGGATGGCAAACAGCGCTTGTGCATCAACTATACGAGGCTCAACAAGATCATTAAGAGCGTCGAGGCCCCTATCCCTCGAATGGGCGATGGTCTTAACAGGCTTCGTCAGGCCAAATTCTTTACCAAACTTGATCTCAAGAACGGCTTCTGGAATATACCGCTCGACGCGGAAAGCCGCCCGTTAACTGCCTTCGCTGTCGGAGGGAGATTGTACCAATGGACAGTCCTCCCGATGGGACTGAAGAGAGCTCCGGCGATATTCCAGGACTGTATGAACCGGGCTCTATCGGACCCGAAATATGGGGACGAACAATTCTTAGAGACCTATGGGCACACGAACCAGTATAGCTTCTGCTATACTGACGATATCGTGATCTACTCCGATACGGAGGCGGAACACCTGGCTCATGTGTCAGATGTGTTACGTCGCCTGGAGGCCTTCGGCTTGAAGCTGAATCTAGAGAAGTGCTCGTTCGCCAACGATCACATCGACTATCTAGGGTACAGGGTACAAGGAGGCTGAAGCCGGAGAAGCGGGACGCCATTCGTTCCCTCCCGCGCCCTAACACACGCACTGCGCTACACTCCTTCCTGTGTATGGCCCAAGTCTACTCCGAGTTTATTCCCAACTTCCAAGACTTTGTCAAACCGCTACGGGACTTCTGCCTCAAAGGCGACCCGTATGGCGAATGGCCACCAAAGGCCGAAGAGACATATAAGAAGTTGAAAGAAGCTTTGACACGAGATCCTCTTACAGAGGGCGGGTCGGTCCTAATCCTACCTGACTTTGAAAAGCGCTTTGTACTAGCCACTGACGCGTCCAAATATGCAGTCGGGGCAGTGCTACAGCAATATGACGCAACACACCAGCAACTCCGGCCTATCATGTTCGTCAGCAAAAAGCTGACCCCTGAACAGGTGAATTACTGCACACGACAGCGCGAAGCGCTGGCGATCGTGTGGGCGTTCAGCAGGCTCAGAGAGTACTTGTGGGGCGCACCGAACATACTGGTTCAAACCGACCATGCCAATTTGAGATGGCTCATGGACAAGGAACATACGGGCCGACTAGCACGATGGCAGTCGGAACTAGCCCTGTATGATTTCACCATCGAGTACATCAAGGGTAAGGAAAACACGGTACCGGACAGCCTTTCCCGAATGCCGAAAGTCAAGGGCTCCATCGGGGACGGACTGGATCGGTTTGCCATGCATACACCAACGGCATGCCTAGTCGGGTGGACCGGCAACGATGACTGGTTGTCCACCGAACACACGCCGGGGTTTCGGGACACACTGCCTACAGGGATGGCATACCTTGCGACCAGCACCCATAGCTGGAGACCGGAATACACACCGGACACCCGGGAGCAGTTGCTAGAAAGCCTTGAGTCCATCCGCCGCGTTTGTTGCGCCCAGCACGACGTGGAGGACTGGCGGGATCTCCTCGAGGAGATCGACACGCAGGCGGATATCCTCAGTGAGGGTGACATTCGGGAAGGACAAACCCACGAACATGAACACTCCACGAACGCGTTCTTTGCCAATAAGGAACAATCGTTCTGGGTGCCGAAACATGTTCACCCATCACGATCTACTACCATAGCAGCCGCAAACCAAACCCAACACACCCGGGCGCATATCAGTCTAGTCACTACTGCCCTAGAGCTGGATGACATGGACATGACCCTGGCCAGCCCTGCGGTATTTGGCCAATTAGCCAGGAATTCGAAGGAATGGGGCCCCTTCATCTCTCACGCCATGGATGCCCAAAAGCATCCCGAGACAAGGGAAATCCACCTTCATAAGAAGACCATGGCTTGGCATGACGACCTCCTATGGTATAAAGGGAAAGGGGGCAAGTGGGAAAAGACACCGTCCAAATGGACACTGTGGGTCCCTCCACAGCTTCGCAAGGCAATCTTGACCGCTACTCATCGCTCCGCCCTGAACTCTCACCTAGGAAGAGACAAAATGTCATGGTTTATTTCCCGCAAATTCTGGTGGCACGGCATGCAGCAGGCCATTGGTGACACAGTGGCAACATGCGAGCATTGCAAGCAAACCAAATCCCCGCACCCGAATTCTCACACGGGCCTGTATGGCAAATACAAACTTACAGACGACCTGTTTGAGACCCTACACATAGATTTCGTGGGCCCACTTCCACGCTCAGAACAGCATAACTACCGGTACATCCTGACCTCCATAGACCGATATTCGAACTACGTGTTCGCGGTCCCGGTCAAGGAGAAGGACGCAACATCGACGTGCGAAGCGTTGATAAATCACGTCTTTCGGTACACGGGAGTACCCAAAAACGTATACAGTGATAGAGGCTCGGAGTTCACCAATGAACTCTCGGCACAGCTGTCTACGGCGTGGGGATTCAAGTGGAAATATGTCACTGCTTACTCGCCAGAGAGTAACGGCAAGATAGAGAGGGTCCATAGGCCGCTCAAGGCCGCTCTCCAACAATATTGCCGGGATAACCAACACATCTGGCACAGGGCACTTCCGTCCTTCGTGTTCTCCATGAACAACACAGGGTCGAAGGCGTTGGGTGGCAAAACCACCGGCGCCTCCCCAAACTTGCTCGTGTACGGCCGCCACCTACGTATTCCGGAAGACATGGTGCTCCCGCACCGCCCGGAAGGCGGATTCCTAGAACACGAAGAGCTCTTTGCTTGTCGCCTACGCGTGATAGGTGAAACACGCCATTACGTGGCAAAGGCCAGAGAAGCCGAAGAAGCCAACCACAGAAACCAGAACGCACCTTCCAAGGTCAAGTACGAATCGGGAGAGTACCATGCGGGGGATCTCGTATTCCTATACGTCCCGCAGGTCCCCAACTTGGTCACTGTTAAGCTCTTCCCAATGTGGCAGGGACCCTACACCGTCCTGGAACAAGTAGGAGCTCTGACCTACCGCATCCAGGTAAAGGCAAGACACTGGTGGTTCATGTCCGACGCTTAATGCGCTTTAACCCCATGCTCGACCGAAACGAGACCATGGCGGATGCTATCCAAAAGCTGAACGTAAGCTTGCGTGCCCCGCCCAAGCCCCGTGATAGGACGGCCGAGGCGAAGGGTAATCCCGATCAGCCGATCCCGGCTGCGGAGAATAACGCGGCTACGGCACCCAGCCAGGAGGAAATGGACGTCGACCAAGACGACGGATCCTCTCCGGCAGTTATAGCTCCGCGGCCGGACATACATCCGCAGACCGAACAGGAGGAAAAGGCAGCTGTTGTCCCTCAGCGCCCGCCGAGCGAGTCCAAGCTCAAGAAAGGCGAGGACGCTAAGACCATCTATTGGCACGTGGGGAAATATACCTACTTCGCCCACAGGAGGCCCACGTAGGCGACGATTGCCTAAACGACTTCTTCCTAATGAAAGTCCGGGAATGGGAACCGAAGGTCCGCGCCACACGGGTACACAAAGTAACCAAGGCCGAACCGCCCATCCTCCAGTTTTATCGGTCACACCAAGACCTTGACAATCCTGAGTCCCGAATATTCTATCCAGTATATAGAGACGGGAAGAACGTCGAAACGTTCTGGAAGGGCATTACCGATAAATCGCCTGGATACAACCCTGGCAGATACAGGGGTGGCCGCGCATGGTGATAGATTACCCGTTCGACCTCCAACACGGCCGAATCCCAATCAGGGTATGGGACGAGATAGCCGCGGAAGGCATCTCCACCGATCTCATAGGGGCACCAGCACCGGGTAAATACAAACCTGGTAGGCTTGGCCAAGCGGCTAAATCCAAACAGGGTCGAAAGTAGTCGAGGTGATGATCGATGAAATGCATACGAATTCGGGTAGTATAGAGGTACCGGGCACAACCGCACCACGCGGAAACCTAGCCACTCCTATACTAGGGACACACCTGCCGATATCTCTATCTTATCTAAAATACTACCTAGGTCTGCTCTTCTACGGGAGAGAAGGGATAGGACCTAACTTGATATGACAAACGGGAAAAATGACCCTGCCCCGCCTGCCGTGGGGTGCGACGGCCCTGAAGGTATCTTGACGGGTCGGTAGTTGGTGTTGCCGCCATGGGTTGGAATAATTTCAGGCCTCAACCTAGCCATTGCACATCACACTCGCCTCCTCTCGAGTTGTCATTCCGCCTCTCGCGGCTCTGACATGTGTAGGGTGTGATAGATTATTACCCACAGAATGTCATGTCATTTATGTCAAGCCCCCTCAATCCTGTTGTTTGGGTGGAAGGTTGAAACATACCACAAGCCATAAGCATATATACTCCATTCATGCACTTAAGTGTCCCTATTCCGAAACAGCCCGATTCCTATAAAATCCCGAGGCAACAAGTACGGACAGGCGAAGGGACCCAAGGGCTCATGTCGCGCCCAAATCCCCCTGTTGACAAGTACATAAGTAACCAAGTGTGCAAAGACGACAAACATCCAAATCCACACGACAAACACACTTACTTTACTCAAAATCTTGGCTCAACAATTCCTAAAATAACTTATAAGTATGTCTCCTGTAGGCATGGAAGAAGCCCTGGAGCTATATCTAGCGTTCCTATTAGCGTGCGTGGCGTCAGTGTGCGTTATCGTGGTGGTCCATTTGCTCATGCAAACCATCGCGGTCGATAGGGGGAAAGCATCGGAACAACGGCAGGAAGGCCAGCCGATAGCAGGGGTGCCGCCGGAGGCCAAACAACCGCCTGGGTCCCAATTGCCTATGTCGGAGAGCCCCAGGTTCACCAACCCACCACACAAACGACGCAAAGCAACGCACTCGGAAGATGAGGGGGCCGGAGACTTTCCGGAGGGCCTTACCCAACCCCGCCCGAGCACAAGCGCGTCCAATAGCCCACCCAGCAACACACACAATCTTTCGCCTACCGAGGCCCAGTATGCCCGCATGAGTTCGAAGGAAGTAGCAGCACTGGCTAGTACTGCGAACACACATCCCTCTCCACCAACGGACGAAGTGTCAACCCGGAGGGTATAACCGCCCTACTAGAGGAAGACGACGAACCATGGCGTATGCCGGACGAGTTCGACCAATCGGACACCGCATACGAAACGGGGGAAGATAGTGATCCTGATGTGTTGGCGCGCAACCGAGCAAAGCGACGCATAAAGGCCCGCCGCCACTATTGGCGACGATTCGGCAGCCAAGACAAAACTGTACCTGACAAATACAGCGACGGGTTGAACCCGGTTGAGGAGTCAAAACCCGTTCCTGCGGTAACCGATTTGGAATATCAGCACCACCGCTGTCCACCGCCCGAAGAACCCCGACATTGGGGCAGGAACGAAGAGTTTGTGGCATACTTCCACAAAACCGACGACCTCCCGTACGTATACGGCCCGATCGACCGACCTGTATATTGTCACGGGGGCAAATGGGTACGGTCGAACACTTACCGACTCGTTCGATGGGAAACCAAGGAAGGGAAACCCAAAGCTCCTCCTTCCAGCCCGCCCCATAGGGTCAACTACGATAACATCAACCGATTGATGATGCCCTATCGAATTTCGGAGCACAATATGCTACGGGGGGTGGATCCGCACCTTCATCAAATAGCGGTTGAACGCGAAGAGCTCTCTATGCCCGTTCGATACGCATTTGACCCCGCATCGCGCCGAATACACCGCATATACCCTCCATACCCGGATATCACGGACGCGGAGCGCCGCCTGCGGCTCGAATGCCCTGCGCTAAGGCACACAACCAATCTGCGATCCAATCCCTTCCAACCTACGAAGGAACCATACCGGCACATGCTGGTCGGCAACCAGGTCAACTGGGTCCCGGACCCTCACCTATTTGAGGAGTCACCAGCCAAGGGAGTCGTACTTGAAGGGAGAGTGCCCACACCGCCCCCACCACTGATGGATGAGAGAGGTGTCTGGTCCAACAACCCGAGCTGTTCCTACATGGACACGGACGCAAACCTCCTCATGGTGACCTGTTGCGGGCCTAACTCGGTGGCGGTCAATGATCGTACGCCTGCAACCGCAGATGGACCTTACCCTCTGACATTTACACGTCACCAGAGCGTAACGGACCGCACCTCTGTCCGGAACACACGCTCACCTACAAGAGGCGGGAAAGGAAATTCCCGTTCACGAACCCAGCGCATGTTCCCCCAGGACCGCCAACCTGGCGCGCTCACGAAAATCCACTCCCACACGTGGAATCATACGTCCCTATCCCGAACGACCCTACAACGCTAACCGAGGCGGAGTGGGCGTTAACTCGTTCCATAATGGGCTGGACTAGCTTGTCCGACCAACAAAGGGCGTGTGTGCTCCGATTCTATGGCATAAACGCGCAGCCCAAACATCTCTTGGAACCCTATGCTCCGAAGGCTCCGATGGCCACAAATGGACATCAATTGCTACTACTACCCCCTGGAGGAAGCGGGTGTACCCCTTCCGGAGGAAGTAAAAGCATACCGGGCCTATCACCTAAGAAAGGGCCACCTCGCCTGATAATGGTCGGGGACGAGTTGTGCCGATTCCTGGAGGCTCTCGGCCGACCCCACGAGGAGAGCAACATAACCGTCTCTCCTCACCTTATCAAGATATATCCCCATATACATACCTAACCTTCGCCCTCCTACCTGGGCGGAGTTACTATCGTCCCCGGCCCCCTATGACTCCCGCCCGATTCCAGGGAGCGGCACGGCTGCGGCAAAGACATTACCTCCGTTTTCGCCAAGAACACATGGCGACATGGCTCATAGCCGTTCGCTATAGTTTGTTCCGGAACGGCCATGGGTACCTACCTAATGTCGTGCCCAGTGATGGCAATCCAAGACCTACCGACCCTCGACGCCTCCAACAATTGGGCGGAGAGATGGGCCAGACACTTCCGTCACCACGCCCGTCCAGAATGGGATGGCGCGGTACAAGACGTGGAGTTCCAATGGCACCAGGCAACAACGCCGTTGGATTATATATATCGATATCACTCTCGACATTGTTACCCCCGATGGGAGCAAGTGTACGAATATAAACTCGGTGCCATTATACGACAACTATACCCTGAGTATAAACCACCGCAATTATCTATCCGACCGTTCGAGCTCTCCGACGACGAACGGAAGATGATTCGGATCCAACTCGATCACGAGCGTGACGATCCTCCCCTCGACCAAATCGAGGAACGTCCTCGCGGCCGCTCTCCCTCCCAGTCCAGCACTGAGGACAATTTCACCCGATATGTGGAAGCGGACGAGAATGACGAGTTTTGAGACCCTCCAAAAGGGGTTGTATATATCTCATAGACACTTCTGACAATAACTTCCAGCTGGCTCGATTCATTTGTATATATCTATACACAAAAAAAAAAGTCTACCAAGGACACCAAAAATGAAACAAACATCTAGACTGGCAAAGCGCCCGTTCATTCCAACAAATGGACGATCTACGAGCAAGTTCATTATCCACCTAAGCACTAATGAATCTGCTCATAGATCTGGGGATCGCGCTCCGACACCTCTGTCCTATAACAGGGATTCGGGAAGCATACTGAAGATATCTCACCTGTTCTTCCCGTCCGTCGGTCAGATTGGGTGAAGTATCTAACGTACGACCCATTCCAGTCTTATGGTCTCCCAGCCAGAGAACCCGACCGATTTGCGGAGTTCACTTGGAGAACACATTCATCCCAACCTTTCCAATTAGGGCAGATGGGGTGAAGATGTTGCCACACGGTCAAGTCCGAGGCGCGCTGTGAGAGCTTGCACCAGCAGTATACCCGCCACAGGTTCTACTGTTGGACCAAATGCATCTCCGTCCTGGCGTTCACTTGGGGAAGACATTCATCCCAACCTTTCCAATTAGGGCAGCTGGGATGAAGGCCTTATCACAACCTGACCATGTCTGACCTCCGTCCCACCCAGCGGGAATCCAAAGGAGTGTTGATAAGGGTACGAAGTGAAGTTGAGTCAGCAAAGATGCGACTTTACTTCAGACCCCAAGCCCGGCCAATTCGGGAAGAGCCAAAACACACGAAGTTACTCCTCACATTTGTATGACAAGGGTCATCAAGGGGGGGGAGTAGAGCGAAATTCAAACTTCAAATTTGAGAATTAAACCAAAAATCAAATTCGAATTTCGCTTATCTTTCCGAAATCCAAATCTTTCGGAGTAACGCCTACAGTTACACTTCTTTCCTTCAATCGCCTATCTGATTCCTAGAAGGAAAAGAAGACTTCCATTTCGAGACCAATTCTCGATAGCCAACATATTCCTTCCGCTCATATCTACCTCTCTACTCCTATTCCATGGGGGTTATCGGATAAACTGGGGAGGGAGGATTGTAGGCGCAGATAGGTAAATATGGGCTACTTTAATAATACCGGGTATTAAGCCGGACATATTACGAAGCTCTTCCCAACAGTAATCCCATTGTAGACAGGCAGCGATAGTATTACTAAAAAGGACCGTTACCCTTTTAAGCCAGGATTATATTATCGTCAGGCCGGACAACGGGAACTGGTTGCTGTTTGCCTTGGTTGTTTTGGCTTCGCTAGTCTCCCACATTTTCCCACCATCTTTGATCCTTGCTTGTATAAGCTCAAGAAGATTGGGTTATTGGCGAAGTTGTTATTATTTGGTTTAGTAAAAGGATAGGCATCAATAAATATATTCTTTTATAACAGAACCGATAAAAATACTCTCATACTCTGTCTGCCCCTCTACCGTTGAGGTACAATTAAGTGTCAGACTGAGTAGCTGTTCAACGCCGGTTACACCGGTGACGGTTGAATCCGGTTGAACCGTTATGAAAATAGCCTGAGTGCCGGTCCGGTCGCCTTCCGTCCAAGCGGGCTCAGCCTTACTGGCAGAAATCCCTGTTGTCTGCCGCCGCGTGGCTGCCAGTGGCTGTGCACGAAGCACAAACTTCAAAATCAGCTGACAGATCAGTTCTGAGATCGATCAGTATTAATCATAATATAACGTCTGGTGTGGACTGTCTGGCCACGGTGACTGTGACTCGGACTCAGACTCCTAACTTGAAAAAGTCCGCACTACGGTCCGAGGCTGAGCCAATTTGAATATTACGTGTAATACTGATAGGATTCCGGCAAATCATAGTATTAATACTGATGACTTGTAGCGAGTGACTGATCAGGCCCGGCGGCTCGTTATCATTCGTACTGAACTGGATTTATTAATATGTCTGACAATTTTCCGTGAACTTCAACCCTTACCAGTGAATGACTTACTTTCTTTATTACATTGTCCCGCGGCCAGCTGATAGTCACGGTCACCAGTGCCGCCGCTGGTTCAGCAAATATTTTGTATAATAGTACTAATATACATGTAAATATAAACATGTACATGTACATACAGTGCATGTACAGGTATTTACTAACTACGCAAGCGGGGCACGGTTTCAGAAATTCAATGAAATCTTGCTACTCATAAGGTATTGCTATCGACATTCAAGACAAAAAAAATAATGGGTTTTTGGGTTTTCGTTGGAATTTCAGTTTTCGTTGAAATTTCAGTTTTTGTGAAAAAGTTTCAATTTTTGAAATTAACTGCTATATGCGTCCGCAAAAATAACGTAAATTTTAGCTAAATATTACAGTTAAATTTGAATTTTTGACACAAAAACGAAAAAGTTACTCAAAATCGAAAAAATGACACAAAATCGACAAAGTAAACAAAATCGAAAAACTCATAATTTTTTTTGTCTTGAAGGTCGATAACAATATATTCATACAGCCTGAGTGCCATATTATCTACGTACACGGTACCGTCAGCGGGGCATGCAGGTATGTAATCCCTTCTCCACCGTCGGATCGTTATCATAGTATTAAATAATAAAGCCGCATTCCATCTCGTTGCCTGTCGCACTGTCTTTTCGCTTTGCTGCTGGCCATGCCCTCCTTTTCCGGAAAAACAACCATATTACGACTGACTTTTCCGTAAATGTAAGCACAGTGACATGCTGAGGTCCATGATACATATCTACATATATCAATACATGCAGGTATGTAATTGTCCCTTCCCGACGATCGGCATTAATATAGCAGCTTTCCCTCTCATTGCCTGTCACACTGTCTTTTGAACGACGTTTTGGTGGCCATCCCTTCCTGCCCGGGAAAACAACCACAGTATGACTAGCCTTCCGTTAATGTAACCACGTTCCGAGGCGGGCAACGCTGAAAGAAGAGGACGATGGAGGGGAGAAGGAGGAGAAGAAATACAGGAGGGGTTATAGGAACGCAAGCAGAGAACGGGAGAAAGAACATGGTAGGAGGAGGAAGGTGATGGAAGGGAGAAGAAGAAGAGGAAGGGAACGGGGGAAAAGCTCGATCAAATTTCGTCCATGAGCGGGAAATTGCTGCGTTTCTGAGCACATACAAAGGGAGAGAAAAGGCATCTAACAGCATCAGCATCATGTTTTCTATCTCTCTCCTCTCTCTCCGCTCTCTCTCTCTCTCTATATATATATAATATATATGTATATATATCCACACTCTCGTGCCTCGACAAACCGTAAATACTTCGTGTGTGCGTATATATATTGCAGACAACATTCAAGTGGCAAAAAACCGTTCAACTTTGAACTATTTTTCTCATCGATATCAAAGATGCGAAACGGCTGGTTACGTCGCTTATAAACTCTTCTCGTGAGCTATCTATCCATCCATCCATCTATCTCTCGTGGGTGAGCTATCTATCCATCCATACATCCATCCATCCATCCATCCATCCATCCATCTATCTATCTATCTATCTATCTATCTATCTATCTATCTATCTATCTATCTATCTATCTATCAATCTATCAATCTATCAATCTATCAATCTATCTATCTATCTATCTATCTATCTATCTATCTATCTATCTATCTATCTATCTTGCTTTCTTTCCATTACAAACTCTTCTGGTGAGCTTGAAAATCTAATAATGATAATAATAATAATAATAATAATAATAATGATAATAATGATAATAATAATAATAATAATAATAGTGCTTCTCTGTCAATGGCTGATGCATTTCTGCACATGCGCCTCCATCGTCTCACCCGTGAGGGGAGTACGAAGAATTGACGATAGGCTCTATGACACCCCCGCAAGGGCAGTTCCAACACTTCCAGACGGACCGGTATGTTCAATGAAAATACTGGTGGCACCGACTGGAATCGAACTGGCGACAGGGCCCAGATGGTAGAACTTGAACACTGGGCTATCACGGTGTCAATAATAATAATAATAATAATAATAATAATAATAATAATAATAATAATAATAATGGTTTCAGTATTGTCATCGCTCTATGATTGATAGTGAACGATGAGATCAGATAGATAGATCGATAGATAGATAGATAGATAGATAGATAGATAGATGATAGATAGATAGATAGATAGATGGATGGATGGATGGATGGATAGATAGCTCACGAGAAGAGTTTATAAGCGACGTAACCAGCCATTTCGATCTATCTATCTATCTATCTATCTATCTATCTATCTATCTATCTATCTATCTATCTATCTATCTATCTATCTATCTGATCTCTATCCATCTATCTTATCTATCTGCCTTATCTCATCGTTCACTATCAATCGTAGAGCTATGACATAGCTCTACGATTGATAGTGAACAATGAGATCAAAGTTGCATGTATGTATGTATGTATGTATGTATCCAGGGGCTATCAAGTCTGCGATTGCTATCCACATGGCCGATTCCCCTCGCACTACGCCCCACCCCCGTGACTAATACCGCAAAAAGGCATGACTAAAGACACTCAATCACAAAAGCCATACATGCATACATACATACATACATACATGCATAACATACATACATAGATAGATGATAGATAGATAGGTAGGTAGGTAGGTAGGTAGATGGATAGATGGATAGATGGATAAATGGATAGATGGATAGATGGATAGGTAGGTAGGTAGGTAGGTAGATAGATAGATAGATAGATAGATAGATAGATAGATAGATAGATAGTTAGATAGTTAGGTAGGTAGGTAGATGGATAGATGGATATATAGATGTGTAGATAGATAGATAGATAGATAGATGGATAGGTAGGTAGGTAGTTAGGTAGGTAGATAGGTAGGTAGATGGATAGATGGATAGATGGATAGATAGTAGATGGATAGATAGTAGATGGATAGATAGATAGGTAGGTTAGGCAGGTTAGGTAAGGGGTAGATTAGGTAGATTAGGTAGGTTAGGTAGGTTAGATAGGTTAGGTAGATATGTAGATATGTAGATAGATAGATATATAGATAGATAGATAGATAGATAGATAGATAGATAGATAGATGGACAGGTAGATAGGTAGGTAGGTAGGTAGATAGATAGACAGATAGACAGACAGACCGACAGAAAGAAAGAAAGAAAGAAAGAAAGAAAGAAAGAAAGAAAAGAAAGAAAGAAAGAAAGAAAGAAAGATAGATAGATAGAGATAGATAGATAGATAGATAGATAGAGTAGTAGTAGTAGCAGCAGCAGCAGCAGCAGCAGTAGTAGTAGTAGTAGTAGTAGTAGTAGTAGTAGTAGTAGTAGTAGTAGTGGGGGGTGGTGGTGTTGGTGGTGGTATTATAGTGATGATGATGATAATGATAATAATAATAATAATAATAATAATAATAATAATAATAATAATAATAATAATAATAATAGTGCTTCTCAGTCAATGGCGAATGCATTTCTGCACATGTGCCTCCATCGTCTCACCCGTGAGAGGAGTACGAAGATTTGACGATAGGCTCTACTGACACCCCCGCAAGGCAGCTCCAAGCCTTCCAGACAGAACAACACTTTCAAGAAAATATCCTTTGAAAATACTGGCACCGACGGGAATCGAACTGGCGACAGGTCCCAGATGGTAGACCTTAACCACTGGGCTATCGCGGTGCAACTAATAATAATAATAATAACAATAATAATAATAATAATAATAATAATAATAATAATAATAATAATAGTGTTTCTCTGTCAATGGCGAATGCATTTCTGCACATGTACCTCCATCGTCTCACCCGCGAGGGGAGTACGAAGATTTGACGATAGGCTCTAGTGACACCCCCGCAAGGCAGCTCCAAGCTTTCCAGACAGACCAATACTTTCAAAGAAAATATCCTTTGAAAATACTGGCACCGACGGGAATCGAACTGGCGACAGGTCCCAGATGGTAGACCTTAACCACTGGGCTATCACGGTGCCACTAATAATAATAATAATAATAATAATAATAATAATAATAATAATAATAGTGCTTCTCTGTCAATGGCTGATGCAAATCTGCACATGCGCCTCCATCGTCTCACCCGCGAGGGGAGTACGAAGAATTGACGATAGGCTCTAATGACACCCCCGCAAGGGCAGTTCCAACACTTCCAGACGGACCGGTATGTTCAATGAAAATACTGGTCCAGACGGAGCGGTATGTTCAATGAAAATACTGGTGGCACCGACGGGAATCGAACTGGCGACAGGGCCCAGATGGTAGAACTTGACCACTGGGCTATCACGGTGTCAATAATAATAATAATAATAATAATAATAATAATAATAATAATAATAATAATAATAGTGCTTCTCTGTCAATGGCTGATGCATTTCTGCACATGCGCCTCCATCGTCTCACCCGTGAGGGGAGTACGAAGAATTGACGATAAGCTCTAATGACA
>WBZZ01000255.1:37500-85000 GCA_019918135.1 Paulinella micropora
AAACATACTTATGAATATTTATTGCTTGTTTATTCATTTCTTCGTTTTCCCTATTTCCTCGTTGACTTATTTACTTATTTGTTAATCTCGCCACAAATGCTACAAACCATGCAGCCGCCTCACCTTCCAAGCCCGAGTATACAACATGTTCATCTATTTTTTATTGTTTATTTATTTATTTACTTGTCTAGTAATCTCGCCACAACGCCGCAGACCGTGAAAAAGGATTGATAGATAGATGGATAGATGGATAGATAAATAGATAAATAGATAGATAGATAGATAGATAGATTCATAGATAGATTCATAGATAGATAGGCTCACCCTCCAAACTGGGATACAACACATTTATTTCGTTTATTTATTTATCTATTCACTTTATTTACTTATTTTTTACTTATCTATTAATCTCGCCACAAGGCCGCAGACCACGAAAAAGGCTCGCCCTCCAAAACCGGGTACAACGTATTTGTTTGTTTGTTTGTTGTTTGCTTTTTTACTTATGTGTATGTACAAATGTATACTGTTTTTGTCTCTCTCTGTCTGTATCCCTTCCGCCCCCCCCCCCCCCCCTCTCTCTCTCATACACACATTCTCTATCTATCTATCTATCTATCTATCTATCTATCTATCTATCTCTCTCTCTATTTATATATATATGTATATATATATACATACATATATATATACATACATATATATATATATATATATCTGTTTCTCTCTGCCCGTTTACGCAGCTCTTTCCAATTGGCCAATAACGGGCCGGCCGGCTCGGCTGCAGGGGGTGGCACCAGCGGCGCCATGCTGCAGTCACAGGTATAGAACAGAACAGAACAGAACAGAACAGAACAGAGGAGTAATGTAATATAATATAATATAATCCAATCCAATCCAATCCAATCCAATCCAATCCAATCCAATCCAATCCAGTCCAATCCAGTCCAATCCGATCCCATCTAATCCAATCCAAGCCAAGCCAATCCAAGCCACTCCACTCCACTCCACTCCACTCCAATACAATACAATACCTGCGATTGCAGTATGGGGCCGCCGGTGTCACTCCCCGGTGTCACTCCCCGCCACTTATGTTATGTCATATTGTATTGTTTTGTTTTGTATTACACTCTATTATGTTGTATGCTGTTCAGCCGCCATGCTGCGGCGGCAACGAGTACGACGTGGAGAATGACACCGAGCTTCCGGCTGCTGTGCGTCACAATATGTGAACCTTGTCAACATAGCATCTTGCTGTTGCCGAAGACATTCCAAAGGGCAAACCTCGTTTACGTTGACCTCATCGTGCCGTCTTCTTTCAATCGTCGCGCTATGACAAGGCTGAAGCAAGTATGTGAAAGCCTAGCGAAGCAGCCTTTGAATGGCTTTTCAATTTGTTGTATCTCACACGTTGATCGAGAAAATTGAGTTCAAAAGTTGGGTGGTTAAGCTACTTGAAGTCGTCAGTAGTAGCATATTTCGGATAATATCCCAATAGAGCACGAATTCCACGTTTTCTATCAATCTACCTGCCTACCTACCTACCTATCCATATATGCATCATCCTTCTATCTGTCTACTATCAATCTCTCTATCTACCTACAAGACAAAATTGAACATTTCACCAAACCGCTGAAATATGTGGTCGACTCAGTGCAGTGAGGCATCATCTGATAAGGCTGACAGCCTGATACTTATTTGTTGAGAGCCCGCCAACCGGGCCGAAGTCCGAAATGTGTGTACCGATATGTGTTTTTTGAGTAAATGATACTATAATAAGAAACTATTAATATCTCAAGTTAGGAAGTATTAATAGTTGCAGTAGGGATACTCGGTACTCGTAGCATGTTTAATGTCTCCCGGTCAGGCGTCCTGGTAGACAGACAGACTCGTCCAGCTCAACATTGTATTAATACTAGTTTATATAATACATACAAAACTCACATACCAGAAACACAACTTGACGAATGCTTGAAGCTCGCCAAAACAAATAAGCCGCAGAGAACGCTATATACAGCAGCCTGCCCAAGTCACCCGGGGGCCATCATATGATATTAATAACTTGAAATAAAGAACTCACAGTAGGCTCACTGCTGTCCACGCGCGGCATGCTAAAGTGATATTGGTGCCGCCCGCACCATCAATCATCATTAAGTTGCCACCACACTGCTGTGACTCAGTATTAATATTGTAGCATTGTATATAAGTAAGTTAATTAGAGCCTTAAGATGTAGACGTAGACATAGACTTACTCAGTAGACATATACATAGATATAGATATAGACTCATGATGTAGATATAGATATAGTAAATATAGATATAGATATAGACTCATGATATAGATATAGATATAGATATAGATATAGATATAGATATTAATGTAGATATACAATAGATATAGAGATAGAGATACTCTGAGATAGATATAGAGATAGATATAGAGATAGACAGAGATATAGACAAAGATATTTTCTTTCAAGAATAGTTATTTATGAACAGGTGTTTACCAGACCACGAGTGACCGTGCTCACCCCTTTGCCATTAGTACAAGTAAGTGTAGAGTTTTGTTCGAGTAAGGTTAAGGGTAAGGGGCAAGGTAGGTGTGTGTTTTTCAGTGCTCACTTCGAAGGTTCTTGATAGGAAGTTTGTGGTGCGGAATTGGTTGTGATTGCGCGGTAACGGGTGTAGTTCTGTTAGAGTGGAATGTTAAGTAGCACGGACAGTGATTTTGCCGGTTCGATGTCAAAAGAATATATTTATTTATCATGATGTCTATCCTTTTTCTCAACCAACTTCGACAACTTCGCCAGTAACCCAATCTTCTTCACTTATATAAATAAAGATCAAAGATGGTGGGAAAATGTGAGAGACTAGCGAAGCAAAAAAAAAAACCAATGCAAACACCAGCAAGTTCCCGTTGTCCGGTCTAACGATAATATATTCTTACCTAAAATGGTAACGGACCTTTTTAGTAATATTATCCGGTTAAGAGTGTTATTAATATGAAAAATCTCTTATTTTGTCTGGACTGACACTGGGTATTAATAAAGTAGCACATATTTACCTATCTATGCCTACAATCCCCCCTCCCCTGTTTATACTGATAACCCGTATTGATTAGGAGTAGAGGAGTAGTATAGGGGGCCACTTGGGCACAGGGTTTCAGTGCAGTTTCATCACAGAAACCACACTAAGAGCCGTTATTGTGTTTTGAGGCTACCTATTCTCTCTAAGTTCAAAACAACAATTTCATTAAAATCTCTCTTATTATGAATTTCGTTCTATTTTTCTTCGTGGATTAGACTTTCAGTCATTATCAAATTCTGCGCCACTGCACCAACGCACTAGCGCGCTGGAGTCGTGGCGACGAGGATTTTTTCACCAGAAATTCCGTCAGTCAAAACAACATTGTGAGAAGTGTTTTTCACTAAGAGCCGTTATTCATTATTTCCACTACCTATTTATAAGCAGACAAAAGAAAGAAAAACGGCTACCTTTAAATAATTATTATTTAAATAAATAAAATAAAGACACATATATATTCATATTAAAGACATATTATAATATCCTATATATAAAAATGACAGACACAAAAGAGCAACCTATCAACATTTCAAAGGGAGGAGTATATATTATAAAAGAAACAAGGCCAAAATTAATTACAGGTTCATGTGAATTCGTTGTAGTTCAATGGTGTGAAGAAGGTAAAGTAAAAAAGAAGAGGTTTAATTTTTCACAATATGGAAAAAGAAATAAAGAACAAGCACTAGAGGAAGCAAACAAGTTTTATGAAGAAAACATAAAACCTAAATATGAAGTTTGGAAAAAATACAATGATGAACGAGTTAAGCAAAATAAACAACAATACAAAAGTAAATGGAATAAGAAGAAAAAATTTATATGTGAATGTGGTGAAGAGACAACAAATGCTTACAAAGCACGACATCTTTTATCAAGCAATCACGAATTGAGAATGAAAGGAATTAATCTTTCAAATAATGATTTAAGTATAGAAAAAATAAAATGTGAATGTGGTTCAACTATAAGGACAAACGGGAAAGAAATTCATGAGACAACCACAAAACATAAGAAATACATTCAAACATAAAATAATTAAAAATATTATAAATCCATAATCTCTTTTTTCTTTTTAATTCTAGCACTGCTCCGTATGTTTTCCGGTTTTACATCCAATGATTTTAATAAATTAATATTTTTTTTCTCTTTAGTAATTTGTTTTACTTTGTCCGATAATTGCTCTTTCGGTCCTTCTTCTTTATGGTGCTCTTCAACATTAGTCTTTAATAATTCTGACGGTCGGACTAAGTCCTCTTCACTGAGTATAACTTTGAAGCCTTTTCGGCCCTTAAACTTGAATATAGTTTTACTGAATTGCTTGTCCCCTTTAGAAAAAATAGTTCTTTCTAATTCCTTTCTTACTCTTGTTCCTTTAGGGAATTCATTAATTAAAGGATTTCGGTATATTTCCTGAGTGTTCTTTTCGGTTCCTTCAAAAACATTAATTGGTACAGCCTTTATTGTTGTATGATATGTTTTATTATAAGCATCAACAACCTCATAATAATAGGAACCCATTGAAAATTTTCATTAAATTCCCATATTACGTTTAATTCATTTCGTATTGTTCTAATAAACCTATCAATTATACCTATTGTTCTGTGATCGCCTACTTGGACAGTTCTATGTTCAATATTATTTTGTCTGAAATAATCACTGACTTGTCCCTTAAACTCAACACCATTATCTGAAGTAATTCTTTCAGGAACTTTTTTAGTAAATATTTTTTTTAACCCTTCTAAGACATAACCAGTTGTTTTGTTTTTGACTGGCTCAATCCACCCACGACGGCTATATACATCTATAGCAACTAATCCAAAATTATAGTTAGCATTACCTTTCTTTGTTGCAACCTTTGACATATCCATTAAATCAATAAATACTTGACTTAGTGGTTTTGCTTCTGGTGATGTTATCGTGTTCCATATCTTAGCGGGCTTTGATTGAAAATGTATTTCGGCCACTTCTTCAAGTTTTTCTTTCCGCTCTGTCTGCTCAGGAGTTTCTTGTTGTTGTTGCTGACCATGTTTATGGTCCATTGATATTTTAGAATTGCCTTTCGTGCTCCGCACTCTCACTTATTCTAAAACATCGTTTTTTCTTTTTATTTTTATTTAATCGCAGACGATGTTTGTTGAAGACGTTGTAGATTCGACTTAGTCGAATCAGGTCTGAAAAGAAAATCGTAGATTTTCTAAACAAATATCAAAATTTTAAAAACACTCTATCTATTTCATTATTTTTTTCCTTTTTGCTTGGCTTTTCTGCTTGATTATAAACATTAACTGATATGTTTGACTTTTTACCTTTACCTTTCTTTACTGGTTCTTCTTCGCTTTCTTCACTTTCGCTTTCGCTATCATCAGGTTCAGGCTCAGGCACAGGCTTTTTACTTACTTTCTTCTTTGCTTCCGCTTTCTTTCTCCTTATTTTCATTTTAGCCATCTTTTCAGCAATGATATCAGTAAAATCACATTCTTCATCGCTATCACTGCTTTCTTCTGGTGTATCATCTTGGTCTTTTCCATTAATGATATCATTAGCAACACCAATTTCCGCCATGCGGTTTATCTTTTCCTCCATCTCTTCATCATCACCTACATAAGCCTTTCTACACTTTGCTAATTTCTCTTTTGCTATTTCAACCTTATGTTGCTTTTTGCTCTTCATACTTTCCACGGCCTTACCCCAATTCTTACGACTTGCTTCGGGAGACGGCATTTATACTAAGATTAATATATTTTAGTATTTTTTAAATAAATAAATAAATAATTGATATTTTGCCAAGTTCTGTTGACTTCGTCATCACAAAACATCGTTTCCAATTAATTTTTTTTCAAATTTTTTCCGATGTTTTAGAATAAGCGAGAGTGCGTCAGCACGAAGCGCAATTCTAAAATATCTATGTCGCAATATAAATCATTACTTGGCCTTAATGAGTTGGCTGTTGATAGTCTAAATATACTTAACTTAGACTTAACCAATACCAACATAGTGGGCTTAAACACAGACAGAGTGCCAGAAGATGCCAACCCGATAAATCTTTATTACACTGATAACCGCTTTGATACACGTCTCGCTTTAAAATCAACTACGGATATCAAAGAAGGAAGCCGTTTATACTACACAGAGCAACGACTAAGGCATAATGACGAAGTCAAAGCCTCAACTCAACACCGCTCTAATACTTCCAATCCGCACCAAACCAGTTTATACAATTTGATAGACACAAACATATTTGCACAAGCAAGCGGACAATACTTAACTTACAACGACGTAGAAGGCAAATGGAAGAATACAGCCCTTGGTTCAATTGATACACTTTCAGATGTAGTCATTACAGCACCAGTGGCGATAAATAGTTATCTAACATATAATTCAATAAACTGGGTAAATAAAACATTTCCGATAAATGTTGATGAATTCGGCAACATTAGTATGAGCGGTAAATTTGAATATAACGGGAGTTAATTTACTAAATACCAAAGATGTTGATACTTGGATATCAGAGCACGAAGACAATAATGATAAAGTGTCCGCGGATGGATCAATTAATACACACAGCGATGTTTTAATTACAGGCACACCCGCCAATAACCAACTACTCATTTATAGCACAGGGCAATGGAGAAATGTTGCTTCACCTTTTCTTAGATTGGATGGTCTCGCTATGATGTTTGGAGATTTAAATATGGGAGGTTTTAATGTAGCAAATGTTGGTAATGTTGATGGTGTTGATGTTTCGGCTCTTGACACAGCAGTCGTTAAACTAACGGGAGACCAGACTATAACAGGAAACAAAATATTTACTACTTATTTGAGTGTAAAAGATTCAAATCCATTAAACACGGGTAAGTTATTCTTCAATTACAACAATAATATGGGTTCTGTTTATTCGTCGGAGGTAGGTGGAGCAACAGGATATCCACTATCTATTGTCGGTTCTTCCATACTTCTTGCTTCTACAACGGGGAGTGGAATAACACTGACTGGCAATGTTTTAAATTTTAGTGGCACAACAGCAATTAGCGGACTTCCAGCCCCATTCTATGATGGTGATGCTTCAACGAAGGCTTACACTGATACGAAACTGGCAAAGGATGGCACAACGGCTATGACGGGTAGTTTAAATATGGGTGGTTTTGCTATTACGAATGTTGGTAATGTTGATGGTATTGATGTTTCTGCCCTTGATACTTCTGTGGTTAAACTAACAGGAGACCAAAACATAGCGGGTATTAAGACATTTAGCAGTATAATAAATGCGAGCGCGGGTATTGATATGAAAAGCCAAAGCATAACAAATGTTAATCTTGTTGATGGTATTGATGTTTCCGCCCTTGACACTTCTGTCGTTAAACTAACAGGAGACCAAACCATAGCAGGGAATAAAAAATTTACATCAACTTTAGAAGTAAGTGGTTCGTCCAATCCTTCTACTTTTGACGGCATCGGCATAGCCTTTGATACAAAAATAGGAATGATTGCCGCACAAAAGACAGCAACAGCGACTTGGTATCCGATACAAATAACGGGTTCGTATGTTGAGTTATATTCGGGTAATACTTTAATTATAACCGCAACTGGCACTACACTATCTTTGAATGACAACAAAATAACAAACTTAGCCACACCATCAGCAACAACGGACGGAGCAAATAAAAGTTATGTGGATACATTAGACGGGCAAAATGTGAAACTAACAGGAAACCAAACCATAGCAGGAATTAAGACATATAGCAGTGGTGTTGAAATAACGGGAAATTCAATAAATTCAACAACAAAGGGTACATTCATCGTTTTTAATTCTACCAGTAATATCGGGTCAATTGCTAGTTTGGATATGAAAACTGCAACATATTACAACATTGAAATTTCTGCGAAAAAAAAAAGTTTTATTATTGATGGGGCGATTGTCGGTTGGGTAAATGCTTCGGGGCTAGATTGTAATAGTAGCAAAATAGCCAACCTTGGAACTCCGACATTAGCAACGGACGGAGCGACAAAAGGGTATGCGGACACATTGGACGGACAAAATATAAAACTATCAACAGACCAAACCATAACAGGAAGTAAAACATTTAATGGTGCGAGCACTGTGATAAAATATCTAACTTTAACGAACAATGCTGATTTTAATAATCAAACTATCACTAATGGCGGAAATATATCATATAATGGGGCGAGGATATTAAACCAAAATGGAGGAGATATATTCTTTTCACAGACATCAGGAGATTATCAGTATTTCTTATTTACTCTAAATACCGCTACAAGTGGAACCGCGAACCAACGAGGTTATGTATTCACTAATGTAGCATCTGATGTAAAAGGGGCGGGACTTTATATTTCAAAACTTTTGGATAATAAAAGTGCTTCGTCTGACATTGTCCGTTTTAACAATGCTGGGGGTATGCGGTTTTATGGTGCTTTGGATATGAACTCAAACAACATAACAAGTGCTGGAACAATAACTTCAACCGCAGGAATAACTACTACAACATTAACAACGAGCGACAAAATAACAACAGCATCAGGCAAACCGATAATCATAGGCAACTCATCGAAAGGAGTTGGAGCAACTGGAGGATTGGAATTATACGGAACGGCGAGTAATGTCGCAGGAGCACACTTACAAGCAATAACAACGGCGGATGCTTATCCCACATTTCAATTATTGAATTGGGCACACGACAATGTCAATTTAAGTTTTGATGCTTATTTTGATGGCACGAACTGGAAATCAAGCCACAGCGGTTAAAACTTTCTAATTCAAAAAGGTGGAAAACTCGCTTTTTATTATAAATCAGGAAAAACGGTGGGAAACAATATATCTTACACTGAGGCGATGAACATTAATACGTCGGGAGATTTAAGCATCACAACAGCATCCAGCGGATTTTTAACATTAAGAAAAAGACCCGCCGCTACTTACGACCCGCAAATATATATGAAATCAGGAGGTTATTCAAATTATGGAGTGGTTTGTGCTTCAACTGGCATACTTCATGCTTGGACTACTTCAAACTCTTCAGGTGAGCCGTCTGGCAGTTATAATTATGTTCCACTTAATGGTGCTTGGACAAACTCATCGGACAGGAGGCTAAAATCAGATATTAAAACATTAGACTGCGGGGATTGTTGTGAGAAACTAATGAAAATAAATTGCTGTTCATATTATTTGAAAGCAGACGAAAAGAAAGAACAAAAGAACCACGGATTTATTGCTGAAGTTAAAAAAATATTTCCTGAATTTGTATCTGAAAGTGGAATAAAAGCGGACGATGGAGATGGCTACCTTGAAGGCATAACATATACAAGTTTTATACCGATATTAGTCAGTGCTTTTCAACACATGGCGGAAAAGGTAGTTGATTTAGAAAAACAAAACAATAATCTCATGAATATACTACAAGAAATTAGAGGAAATGTCAAATAATACAACCAGACTTCACAGACCACCACCTATTATGGATATGGATGGCGAACTAACTTCAGAATTAAAGTCTCGTGTTCTTGAAGTAGAACTAAAGACTGAGGAAAAAAAAGTAGAGCATGAGTTAGAAGATAACTGGAATTGTTGTTGTATAAAAAACAGACCGACAGACAGCCGACTTATTAAATACTTATTTCAAATGGGTATCATCGTTGCCATTATAGCCCTTTGTATCGTGAGGCTATCTGAAAAGAACTTGCCGTGCGAGGTTGCTAATACTTATGTCGGAATCCTAACACTATTGATTGGCATTTGCCTTCCATCACCTTCTTCAAAGAAGTGAGCACTCGTATAAATGTCATATACAATCTATTATCACCCGCACACATTAAAGGCAAAGCCTCATCAAAACTACGACACATATTATTTCCGTTATTTATGAAAACACACTTAAACCCCGTATCTACCCCTTGCTTTATACAATAAGCACAACTCTCATTCTTTTTTTCGCTTATCCGTGAGTAAAAGTCGCAGGCAGTCCGACCTAACACAGACCACATAAATAATAATATTAATAACATAATATATTACACAATATATAAACAATGACGGAGCACAAATACCAAAAGATTATTTTTCTAAGCAATGATTTTGCTGGAGGAAGCAAAACATTTAATAAAAATATTCAAATGTCATTCACACCCACCAAAATGAATGTAAAATTTATCCACTATATGAACGACCAGACCGAAACCATAACCAGAATTCTTTATATGGACAGAATTGGAATTATTGGAACATTTGCGGACAGCACCACAGCAAACATTTCAAATCTCGGTTATAATTTGGGTGTTGTCGGATGGACTGACGGACAATATACATTTAAAGTCCTTGAAACTGACAGCGGAAATATTGATACAGGAAATTTAGCGGGCCGAATTGTTGTGTGTTTGGAATTTTTGGCTTAGAATATACGATGCTTAAAATAAACAATGTCAAGGTGAAGCCAGTAAAACAAGAGGGTGATGGAAATAAAAAGCAAAAGATTATAAATTATTTAATGAGCCGTATGCCAACATATTTCTACTCGCCCGTAAGAAGAGCGGGAAAACGACAGCACTCTTTGAAATACTGAAACGGACTACAGACAGAAAAACCCGTATTGTCATTATTGCTTCAACGATACACAAGGATTACATTTATAAAGCAATGGTAAAGCACTTTAAGAACAGAGGAAACCCGATGGCAATATATACCTTTCTCAAATCAGACGGGGGGAATGTGATAGACTATGAACTTGACAAACTGAACAGACAGGACGAGCAACACGAAGGCGAAGTAAAACAGGACCAAGAGGAAATAGAGAAAAGGAAAAGAAACAGAGCGCCGCGGAGGCGAAAGAAAGGCCAAGTAAGTATATTTCTCCAGAGGTTGTTTTTGTTTTGGACGATTTAGGGAGTGGATTAAGAGACAAGTCCGTAAGTGATTTGTTAAAAAAGAACAGACACTATAAAAGTAAGGTGATTATGTCTAGTCAGTATTTAAACGACCTACGTCCAGAAGCCATTAAGCAGTTAGATTATCTATTAATCTTTCCGGGGCAATCTCAGGACAAAATGGAACTCGTGTATAAACACTTAGACTTATCTTTTGACTTTGATTACTTTCTTCAAAAGTATCACGAAGCAACAAAGGAGAGATTTAATTTTCTTTATGTCTCAAGTGTTGATGATGAGTTAAGAAAAAATTTCTCACAAAGATTTAAATGATATTTGACAATTTCACTTCGTGCTATTCGCACTCTCGTTTATTGTCAAACATCGGAAACCATTAAAGCAAAAAAAAACGATGTTTTATGATGACGAAGTCAGAATAACATATCTTAATTAATTATTTTTTCTGTATTATATATTTCACTATCTTTTATGGTAGTTAAAACAACTCGTGTTGAAGTCATTCCAACAATCGGCAAACGAATTATTAACTCAAGCACAAACATGGCTGGAGGTAAAAAGAAGACTGGACGGAAGAAGAAGCAAGGAGGCAAGGGACAGGCTGGCGGTAAAATTAACTGGCAAAAAGTTGGCAAAACCGCAATGGCCGTTGATAAATTTCTTCGCGGTAATAAGTTAATCTCTAGGACTGCGGGAGCATTAAGTAGTGTCGGGGTGCCTTACGCAGGTAGTGTTGGTGCTGTAGCATCAAGACTGGGGTATGGTAAGCAGAGAGGACGTGGGGCTTTGAAGTTCTAAAGATATTTTATTCTGACTTCGTCATCATAAAACATCGATAACTATTATTTTTTCCCTAAAATGAAAAAACGATGTTTTAGAATAAGCGAGAGTGCGTAGCACGAAGTGAAATTCTAAAATATCAAATGGTCGCTAAGACTAAAAATGTGAAAAGGGCAAAAGTCCGTCCGCCGAGGGTTTATAGGAATAAGAGCGGGAAGCCGTATATTATCCAGAAGGGTAAAAAATATTATCTTAATTTCGGTAAAAAGACAAATGATATGAGCACACTTCAAATTGTTAAACTTTTTATGAAATACTTAAGCAGACCAAAATCAAAGCGAGCACCTAAGCGAAAAGAAGACTTAAGGAAAGTCCAGAGCCTTTCAGAGATTGAGCAAAATACTAGAACCGCCATTAATGACCACTTAGACAAACTCAGAAAGGAGAAATACGAAAAGATTGATGAGATAGACCAAAAAGAGAAAAAAGCACGAGTTGATGCTGAAGAAGAAAAGAAGAGGCAACACCGAAAAGACATAGAAGATATCAAGGAACGACAAGAACAAAAAGACAGAGAACTAAGAAGGGAGCAAAAACTCATAGAGGATTTACAATACGAACAGCAAAGGAACCAAAGATTAGCCATTATGCCACCACCACAACAACAATATATTATGCCTGCACAGCAGGGACAACCACAAGAACAACAGGCACAGCCAGAGGTAAAAGTTAAGCCAAATAAAGAATTTGAAGACTATAAAAAATTAATCATAAATTCTGGAGTTTTTACTCAAGTAGATATAGATAATTGGAAACCTAGTAAAATACAAAGTATAGCAGAAAGAATAAAAGATTTTCAAAAGCAACAAATAACAATAGATGATATGAAAAAAATGCTAGGAGCACAAGAAGCATTAAATAAAAAAATAGGAAACCAACTAGAGGAGGCTAAATACATTAATGTTGAAGAATGGATTGTCAAATAGTAATGTTGAGAAAAAACTTACTATTAAAATTCTTGGTGAAGCATTAAGGGATAAACTTAAAAATGAAGGCCACGATGTTAAAGGTTGGAACCAAAGAGCATCATGGATAATAGACAAAATTTTAGAACATAAAATAGATGTTGGACAAAATAAGGTTGAAGTAAAAAAGAAACTAGCAGAATATTTGGGCTTACAAACGGGAACTGGTTTAGAAGATTTGATTAATAAAGTGTTTTCCGTAAAAAACATTAAAAAGTATCTATCAAGAAAAGAATGGACACATTCAATGAGAAAAAAAGATTATGTTAATGCTCTTATAAATAAATATAGAAATGAACAGCAACTGGAGGGGGTTTCAACCCCTACCATACCCACGAGCGTCGCGGAGACGCCACAGCAACCACAGCCAGAGGAGCCACAGCCTGAGCCACAGCAAGAGGAGCGCACCAACGAAGTTGGATGCGTCCTTTGGACAGCAACAACCAGACGAACAAACTGGAGCGGGGCGGGGACTAATGACTTATGAAATAGACAACATAATGAAAAAATATGGATGGTATCTCGGAGCAATAGCCAGTGATGAAATCTACAAGTTGAAGCCCGGAAGCAGAAAGCGATACGGATTTATTATGAATTTGGACAATCACAAACAAGCGGGGTCTCATTGGATTGCCGTTTACTGCTCTTTAGATGGCGATAGAAGTATAGAGATATACGACCCGCTAGCCCTGTATAAACCAACGGAAGACTTTCAACAACAAATGAAACAACTAATTGATAAAAGCCACCCAAGCACATACCTGCTTATGAAGGTTAATCAAGTAAAACAACAATCAGACACATCGGATACCTGCGGATGGCATAGTATGAGGTTTCTTTTAGAGCGAGCAAAAGGCAACCGCTTTAAGTTTGCTAGCGGATATACAGACTTAAAAGAGAAGGAAGCGGAGGAGTTGAAAGCACAGAATGGCTACGGCTTTGACACTTTTATATGAATTATGTATTAAATAAAAGAATATAAAAGAATATAAAAGAATATGCCCGACTACAAACAAGGAAAGATTTATTCAATCAGGTCTCACCAGACAGACGAAATTTATATTGGTTCAATAACTCAAACATTAACACAGAGAATTGCTAAGCATAGAATAAATTATAAAAGTTGGAAGAATGGAAAGCCAAAATATACATCGTCTTTTGAAATTATTAAATATGGTGATGCCTACATTGAATTAGTTATATTATTTCCGTGTGATAATAAAATGGAATTACTTAAACAAGAAGGTAATCATATTAGAAAACTAGATTGTGTGAATAAACGTATTGCGGGAAGGGAAAAGATAGAATACTACCAAGAAAATAAAACTGAAATATTGGAAAAAAATAATTATTATAAAGAACAAAGAAGAACGGAGTTATGTGAAAAACAAAAGAAATATTATTTAAAACATAAAAAAGAAAAAAGTGAGTATGACAAAAAATATAGATGTAAAAATAAAGGTAAAGAAAAAGAGAGACAACAAAGAAAATACATTTGTGAGTGTGGTGTTGAATTGACTATTTGTAAAAGAAATAGACATAATAAAACAGAAAATCACATAAATAATTTATATAGTTTTGAAGATGTCCAAAAATTATTCGTATGATATAACAATGGAGTATAAAGGTGGTCGGTCAAGTTCCATCTATTACATAAATAGTAAAAATAGAATAACTGGCACAGACAGCGACTTTACACACGAAGTCAATATGAAGGGGCTAGACAATCCCACACATTGTAAAATATTACACATTTACATTCCAAAGTCGTATTACTCTGTGGCTTCACCATATAATACCTTTACGCTTAGTGAAGACGGATATGAGACTTTAATTACGATACCTGAGGGCAACTACACAATGAACAATTTAAAAAATAACTTGTCTGAGATACTGACGGCAGAAAGTCCGAATGATTTTACTTATGTAGTCTCAAGCAACAATACAAACACAGAAGCGGAGGATGGCAAATTAACATTCAGTGTTTCAAATAACGGAGGTATTCAACCGCGGTTTATATTTGATGCTGATACACGTATTCATGAGGTAATGGGTTTTGATAGAAATTCAACATATTTCTTTGCCAATGATTTTATTAAATCGCCAAATGTAATTATTTTAACTGGTGAAAAAACTCTGTATCTTCAATCTGATTTGGTAAATGAAGGAGATAATCATGTGCTACAAGAAATATACACTGCAAACGAAATTCCTTTTGGTTCTGTCATTTATGACGGCTCGGGTAGCGAATATGGAAAAACATTGTCCGCAAATTCAAACAATGTATTTAGATTTTACTTGACAGACGAAAATGACCAAGCAATAAATCTTAATGGTTTGGGAATAGTTATGACATTACTGGTTTATCGTGAAACTAATTATTTTAGTTTATTTAATTCATTTTTCAATTTATTGAAATCCAAGTGATTGATAATTTGTCCCTTGGGACAATTGTCGATAGCCTGCTATCGACTTAATTTATTTTAATTATTTTTTTTCTATAAATATATTTCGTGTATTAATCAACTTACACTACTTCAAAACAAAAACAAAAAATGCCTGTCCAATATGGAGGAGAACTAGTCCATCAGACTAAGGAACTATTGTCAGGAAAGTATGAATTGAACAAACTTACCAGCCGTGAAGGGTCGGCGAATGTGACTCTCACTACTGCGGGAGGACTGGAAAGCACATTTGAAATTCCTACACGCCCTTTGAACCTTGCGAGGTCTGTGTTGAGATTTACTTACAAACCAACAAACAATGGTGCTGGCCATTTCAATCGTATTTTTATGGATTGTCTGTCTATAATTAAAACGATTGAACTTCGTAGCCGAAGCGGGCAGTATCTATGTAATCTTCAACATGTGGGAAATTACACTAAGATGATTTGGAAACCTGAGATTAGTTTTGAAAAATTTAAGGCTTTGGAAAATCACGGAGACTATGACCCCGCCACCGAAGGCAAAACTGGCTCTGGTGCGATGCTTCAAAAGTGTAATGTTGGAAAGATTGTTGTAGGAAGTAGAACTGAAAAGAAAGCGATTGCTGATGCTGTTGATACTGCTGCACTAATAACAGCAGTTAATAATTACTATAAAGTCCCGAGTGTGAATGCCCGACGTTTTAACGACAGCGCGACTGCTACAAGCGATGCGGGAAATTACAACCTTGTTAATGTAGATTATGATGAGGCAAAGTATTTTGAAGGCGGTAGCGATACTGGTGATGACCCAGTTATCAGTGTTAAACTTCCTTTGGGAATGCTATTTGGAACAATTTTTGAACTGGATAAGACAATCGGTTTCAATGAAATTTTGGATATGCGTATTGTGTGGGAGGCAACCAATCGTACTTTTTTCTATGGAACTGATGTTAGTGCTATCTCTGCTGGTGCTGCAGCAAATGCTGTTGGTGCTACTATTTCTGATTTGAATTTGTTTCTCGCCGTGGAAACTGATCCTAATGTTATTCTTGGTGTCCAACAGAAGATCGCTGGTGAAGGCTTTCCTTTTAAGATTGAATATCCCATTGCTTGGAAACAAAATCTTCAAACAGCGCAGCAAAATTTCGTTATAAAGATGAACCGCTCACAGGGTGAAAGAATTCGTCGTATTTATACTTCCGCTTTCAACAATACTGAGACTTCTTACACTGCTTTTGATAATGATAATAGAACTGATGGTGTTGCCTACCCGAATACTGCTTCAAAGACATACTACACAACCCTTGACGGAACTCGTCTTCAACAATTTGATGTTGATACTTTGAAGAATGAGGATTATATGCTTTTGAAAAATAAATTAAAGGGGAGTGCCATTTAGAATTCAAATGTGTATCACTACAACTGGTTTCATGTTGATTCCTTTGATAATAATCGCCCGCTGTGCGATAAGGATACCGACGGCTATGAGGTGAGTGGTCTGAGCCTTGACACTGAGAGACGATATGAATTTGTTTCAACCACTGCGGGAAATAATCTTAACCATTACACATTTACCATTCTTCAACGAAGTGTGCTTGTGAAGGGGATTGAAATCCTAATGTCGTAGATATTTATGAAATCAATAAAAAGAAAGAAAATTATTTTTTGTTTCATATACACAAACAATGACTACTCACCTTAGAAATTTAATCGCACAAAATCCAGACAAAAAATTTATAAATGTCAAAGTCGGATATGACGGACACGTTGAAACTAATCATATGAAGACTGCTTTTGGTGAAACCCTAACCAGTTCCTTAACACCTGTATTACAGGAAATCTTTCCATATACCATTAATACACGAATATGGACATTAACTCAGACAAATGCGAGTGTTTCATTTCTGAATAATATGGCGGAATTAAAAACGACTGCTAATGCTACCGCTGATGCTAGTATGGTAAGCAAAAGAAAAATAAAATATCGCACTGGTATGGGTGTTGTAGCCCGCTTCACTGCTTTATGGACAACAGACGAAACCGAAAATTATTATTCGTGGATAGGTATCGGAGATAACGATTTATCTAATGGTTTCTGCTTTTACAAAACTAGAGATGAAGGAATGATTATTCTACATTGTATAGGAGGAACCCCAAACGCATTTTATCAAGCGTACTGGGATGACCCGTGCGACGGAACAGTAAATATGCCTGTATTAGACTGGACAAAGGGAAATGTATTTCAAATTCAATTTCAATACTTAGGTTTTGGTGCTATTAAGTTTTCTATTGAAAATCCGAAGACAGGTGAATTTCAGTTAGTCCATACGATTAAGTATGCAAATGACAACACAGGTGTCAGTCTGCGGAATACTACATTACCATTTGCAGCACGAATTATTAATAATAATGTTGGAGTTGGAATACAAAGACTGAAGACAGCCAGTTGTAGTTTGTTTGTTGAAGGCACCAACACTATTAATACAAGTATTACAAATACGGCGGAAGGTAGTGAAGCAGGTAATATAACTGAAAGCCCCATTTTAAGTATCAGGAATAAAGCACTATTCAATAATAGCATAACCAACAATTCAAATGTCTTTCCTTCGTTGATAAGTATTACTAATGAAGATACTAAGGCTAATGTCGTCAGAATGGTATTGAACGGAACACTGACAGGGGCGGGTTTTGCTGATGTTGATGCCAAAACTTCAATTGTAGATACAGACACAAAAGCAACTGCTATCGCAAACGGAACAACAATTTTTAAGATTTATGTTAATGCTACCTCAGAACCTACGATATTCAATTAACCCCAAACGATGTTTTGACATTCACACAAAAGGCTGTGTCGGCAGGTGGAAATGGTAATATTAATGTTATTGCTAACTTTCTAGAGGATCATTGAAGCAAAAAAAAGAACAAATTCATTTGTATTACTTTACTTTATTTTTTTTGTATCTTTCTTTTACAACACGAATAACATCGCTCACTTTCCTTAATATACATCCTTCTTCTGTACATTCTATAGCAGTCTCTTTATCACCTACGGATGTAGCAGTCGCTATCTCTTCTCCTACATTTGCCTTTATTTCCGTGATACCTGTCTCTTTTAAATCACTCGCCTTAAAAGGAGTGCTCTCTTCTTTGTCCGTTATGGTCTCCAATGGAATAACTACTTTCACATTGTCATCCCTCGGCTTGTATTGCTCATAGAAAGAAACAATATCAGGCTTAGTCCATTTAATTGTTGGCTTTTTGACATTACCATCAAGGTTCCATTTTTCAATTTCATTCAAGTAGTCTTGTTTGGTGTTCAGGTCAGTCATCTTATATTATTATATGATTTTTTTATCAAATATATTTTTTTACTTCACTTTTAATGTCAGTAAATTTATCAAACCACGGCTGTTTCATAGCCCATTCGAGATATGGTTTGTCAATGGTGGCAACATCTTGAATTTTCTTACCTTTATATTTACCAAATGGAAAAGTATCCTTTGGCTTGCCTTCTCTACTTTTTTCAATTGCCTTAATTTCTTCGTCAATCATCTGTTGGACATCTCTTACTGAAAAGAATTCCTTATTCTTCTCAATTGAAAGTCGTCCAAATTTTTCAGATAGTCTGGTGAGGGTGGTCATTGGTCTATATAGAGTGGTAAAAAATTTTATGGAAAAAATTAATTATTTGATATTTTGTTCTGACTTCGTCATCACAAAACATCGTTTTATACTTTCATTGCCGACGATTTTGAGAATAAGCGAGAGTGCGTAGCACGAAGTGAAATTCTCAAATATCATTAAAATCCAAAAGGTCTAGTTTTAATCGCATTCTCTACAATTCCGATAACTTGTCTTTTCGTATATGTAAAACTAAATATCTTTTCTAAGTATTCGCTTGTTATTTTTTCTTTTGTTTATCTCTTGTAACTTTGTTGTTTTCTATTATAACTACTTTTCCAGACTTCTCAATTCGCTTAGCAATCCGTAATTCTTCATCAGTCTCCAACAATTCATCCAGTTCATTTTTTCCATTCTCAAATAATTCAGTGTTTGTAATACCTAGCCCGCAACTTATTACACTTAACATATTCGGTAAATTCAATGCTTTTTTCGTTTCATAGTTCATACTAAATCCTTTTACTTTCATACTGGCTTTGCCATTATCTAATAAGTATCCATAACATTTTGGCCCGCCTCCCACAAAGGTTTTTATTTTTGCTCCTTTCAATTCATCAGTCCAATCTCCCAGTAAATCTCCTGTCTCTACATCTGCCTCATTAATTTCTTTGTTAGTTGTATATATTACGCTGTCTGTGTCATGATACAATATCCTATTACCTAATCGGTCCATCATATTGTAAAGTCTCATTCTCGCATGGCATGTGATAAATAAAGCAACCACAATATTTGTTTTAATCGGGTCGCTCACCGCATCCTGTTTTAAGTCATAACTGGCTTCTACAATTTTGTCGTTAATTATGTTAATATTTATATTATCTACTGATTTATCGTTCAATAGTTTGTATAATGTATCTTTATCCTTTATCATTTTGTTTTGTGTTTTATTTTGTTTCTGTCCAAACTTGCCCCATAAAGAGTTCAAGCACAACTTAGCCACTGCTCGTCGTCCTTCGTTTTTAAATATTTTGCTTTCATCCATCTTTACACCCATTTTAACTTCCATGCTTTTTATGTAATTTTGTTTTTCGGCTTCCGTATTACATCCCGCGGGGTATTCGCTGGACTCTTGTTTTACTTTCAAGAATGTCTTTATGTATTCTTTGAATAGGCTACTGCTTTGTTCTTTCCAGTGCCATACTTCATATACTTTTATCAACTTATACCCTTTTTCTAAGGCCTTGTAAATTTCTGGAGTTGCCCATGTGCCCGTTATTGCTCGTTCTTTATCTGTGTGCTTACATTCTCCATGTTGCTCAGTCATTCCGCACTTATCGCATAAGTAATACATCATCTTACCTCTGTCCGCCTTCGGTAAGACTGGGTGTAGTAAGCCTCTAGGTGGTAGCATCTTAACCTTAGCCACTCCGAAATATTCTCTGTTTATAATTTTATTTTTCATTTCATTTCTTTCGTAGTCATTGTTTGGTCTAATAATTATATGGTGCCCGCTTGAATAAAGGTCGTAATACATCACGGTCGGATAAAGTGAGCATATGTCAATATATTTCGCATACTCATTATCATGTCGTGATTTCCAATATAATTTCAAAGAATTCACTCTACCTCCAAACATTGCCTCTCGTGGGTTTAGTCCTTCTTGTTCAGTAATTCGTTCGTTTGTATCCTCTGCAAGTCTTTCACTGGTTTTCATCAGGCTCCATTCGCACTCCCAGACACTTATTACTTTGCTTGTTCGTTAACTTGTTTTTCTCTTCTCTCTGTTTCCTTGTATAGTTCGCCCATTGTCTTATTCTTCTTCACATTCAAAGCATTGCTATTCCAACACTTATCACATCCGTGCCAATGACACCCGTAAAACTCATAAGCGGTTTTGTTTTTCTCATCCCATCCATCTACATACACACGAGATTGCCCGAGTTGAAACATTTTTTCACCTCCGTTGAATGCGTGTTTAATATCGGTTTTGTCTAACCTGCTTCTGTATGCTAACCATTCTACACAAGCCCTAGAAGTCATCCTGTTTTGCTTTTCCGCTTTCAATATCGCAATTGAATTCTCTGGCATAAACTTAGCACGATACAAAGCCATAACACAACTCGCAATAGTTGTATATTGAAAAGGGTCAATACCAAACTCTAGAAACTGGTTTCTAAAATCTATACAACCCTTTCTCAGTATATCAACATCTGAATGACAATACTCACCGATTTCCTTCGCCATATCAAATTGGTTATGTGTTTTCACTTGTTCGTCATACCATTCAAGAAATTCTTTTCGTTTATCTCCTCGCATCGTGTCGTAGCCATAATGTTTCTTATGTGGCATTACACCGACATAGTTTCTATTTTTTGCCGTATTGAAGAAGTGCGGGAAGAAACCTTTCTTAAGTTCCGTAAGTCCGAATGTCTTTGGAAAGTCTGACAATGGCATCGTAAGAAAACTTAGGCTGTCTATAAACCGATACTTCTTAAGTGTCATCATCATAATCTTACCACCTTCATAGATCACAAATGGAGTTTGTCCATTATCAACCAACCACTTAAGAATAAACTGACAATCATAACCGCGGGCATTGTGCGCAATAAATGTAAATCCGCTGTGTTTAGTGTCAAAAGCCCAATTACAGAAATCTTGAATGTTCTTATGTATAATAGGCGGTTCCTTTGCATCGTAATACTGGCTTTCCGCATGATTAACAATGTGCTCGCCTGTGTCCTGTGTCGCTTCAAAGTCAAAGAATATGTATTGCTCTGACGGCGGTAAGATTTCTTTTTGGACTATTTCACATTGGTGTTCAAGCGGTTTCACTAGTTTGCAATTTCGGCATTTCGCATATCCGCATTTGTGCTCATCCTTCTTTCTGTAATTAAGACCGCACGATTTACATTTCGCTTTAACATCGCAGTTTGTCGTCCTGTGATTATTAAAGCATTCAGTGTTTGGAAACTTTCTATTACACTTCTCACATTCTTTCCACTGGCTCTTGTCATTTATTCCCTTACATCCGTTGGTTTCGCAGATACTACATTTGGCTTCGCAGGCATGTCTTTCCTTATACCCTCTTAGACATAACTCACAGAAATTCTTTTTTCCTAGCATAGACTTCATGTTAGTTATGGCATCGTAATGTCCCTCAGTCTTTAGAATGTAAAGGTTAGTCAGCCGTTCTCCGTTCGCATCAAGTAGTTCTGTTTTATAAATGATTTTGTCAGGAAATTCAACAATAACCAGATTGTATTTAATGTGATTAGCAAATGTATTAATTTCTGGTATTCCACACACATCCTTAATGACTTTCGCTTCATCGTGTAAATTCTCTGCCATTTCCTGCTGTATCTTTCTTTTTCCCATTAGTATTGTCTTGAATTTTGGATGTTTTTCAATTTTTGCTTTGACTACAACGATTGCTCGTGCTGAACATAAGTTATCGCTGTTTGTAATACAGACTACTCCTTTCTTTCTGTATATATCCAATTTGTTCAAAACCTGCAGCCTTGTCCCACCCGTCGGCATTTTAACAGATTTCAAGACAAATTTTAATTTATCAAAGTTTATTCCGTTCTCATCCATGTAAAGACTTTCGTTGCTTTGAAATATTGCTGACAATCTTTCTAAAACTTTTTCAACCGAGATTTGATTAACTTTGTGCAAGCCTGTTGATACTTTTCCATAGTAATCAACAAACTCAATACCTAGGCTAACCTTATCTTCGGGTGCTTGTCGTTTTACAAAGTCGTTCAACACAATCTCAATAAATCTTATCACATCGCGCATCGTGAATGATCGGAAGTTGCCGTTAATCCTTACCGCATATCGGCTTTCATTTATTCCTAGTTCGTGTTCCTTGCTGTCGTCCCTCATGATATCATAATTTCCATACCTCAACAAGTCTCTGTAATTTTCTTTCATCTCTTTTTTCTCTTCAATCGTAGGTAAAGGTGGTGCTATTGGTATAGCATGGTGTTCGAAATACACCGCACCTCTTACTTGGTTCAAGTAGTTTTGGGCTGTCGGTGTATCAATTTTATACCCCCTTACCTTCGGTTTGATATATAGCACATCCCGACCCCTGACAGACTTGATTTCGTAATTTATCTTATATTCCCTTAATCTATCCAACCTGTAGACCTTGCCGTTATACGTGTGTCTCCATGTTTGATAATAGTATATCAAGGAAAATATAATTTTATAAAATTAAAATTTTTGTCTGCCTCAATCGGTCGTCCCCTCGTGGCCTCGTGTGTGCCCCTATATATAAGGACCCTCCTTGTCTTTAAATGGAAATTCAGTGGTTTCCGCAGAGAAACCTTTTTGATTATCAATACTTATCATTCCCGCAACCGCAGTGGCAGTTATGTTCCATGTATCCACACATATTACATCTATCATCGTCATCTTTCTTTATTCTCTCCATATACTCTTTGCTTGGCCTTGGAGGAACTGGAGGTTTTTCTTTTTCTGCTGAAATATGTTTCTTAGACTTCATATGTCTCGTTTTGTTTCCATTATGTATTTCAGCACCACATCCACACTTAAAATCTTTATGCTTCCAAATTTTCTTCTTTTCTTTTTTGATTATTCTTGTTTCTTTATCGTAATTAATTTTCCATTCCTCATATTTAGGTATTATATTTTCCTCGTGATATTTCTTTGCTTCTTCCAATGCTTGCTCTTTTGATTTTTTCTTTCCGATACAGAAACTCTTACACATAACCTTTCCTCCTTCTCTCCATTGAACTTTTACCATTGGTCTCTTTTCGTTATTCTTTACCATAACACAACCTCTAGACATTCTAAATCTCTGAGTGTCTTCGTTTGTCATTCTATATGTGTCTTTATTTTATTTCTTTAAATAATAATTATTTAAAGGTAGCAGTTTTTCTTTCTTTTGTCTGCTTATAAATAGGTAGTGGAAATAATGAATAACGGCTCTTAGTGGAAAAACACTTCTCACAATGTTGTATTTTTGACTGACGGAATTTCTGGTGAAAAATCCTCGTCGCCACGACTCCAGCGCGCTAGTGCGTTGGTGCAGTGGCGCAGAATTTGATAATGACTGAAAGTCTAATCCACGAAGAAAAATAGAACGAAATTCATAATAAGAGAGATTTTAATGAAATTGTTGTTTTGAACTTAGAGAGAATAGGTAGCCTCAAAACACAATAACGGCTCTTAGTGTGGTTTCTGTGATGAAACTGCACTAGAACCCTGTGCCCAAGTGGCCCCCTATACTACTTAGAGGTGTAAATGTGAGCGGTAGGAATATGTGGGCTGTCGAGATTTGGCTCGAGGTTGATGGCTTCTCTTCCTTCTAGGAATAAGATATGTGGTTGAAGGAAGGGAATGTAACTGTAGGAGTTACTCCGAATTATTTGGATTTCGGAACATATGCGAAATTCGAATTTGATTTCGATTCCCCCGCTCGCCGAAGTTAAAGAAGATCGCAGACGAAGATAATTCGTGGTTAGAACTGACTTTTCATGGAAATATGTCTTCGAAACAAAATATGTGGCATGCAGTCAAGCTAAGAATATTTTTGAAACGCTTACATGCATTATCATTAATATTTTTATTAATTTGCTGTTGCATGCGCAATTGCAACTTAATTATATAACTTTTTCGACCGATAAGCAGATCTAGAACTATGATGGAAATACTTTGGACAGTAGTATAATATCGTTTTTTTAAGGTCATTTTTCGTGCCTCAAAATGACGCTTTTAAAAACGATTCGTCCTTCCTATTAATCTCCCGTACAATCAATACAAGCAATCAAAATGAAGAAATCTCTCTTACTCTTAATCTCTCAACCCCCCCCCCCCCATACCCCCCCCCCCAAGAGCACCGATTGAAAATATATAAACATAATCAAAGATTTTGTCTTTGATATACTTCAAAAACAAAAACATGGATGGTAAACAGAAGAGAGCGGAATATGTAAAAGAAAGAAGAAAGCAGAAATACACATGTGTATGCGGTAAGGTAATAGGTATATATGGAAAATATCAACACGAAAAATCAGACTTTCATAGAGATTTTTTCGCAGAGAAAGAAGAGGTTATGATAGGCGGACATAAGGTTATTCGTATAACTCGTAGAAAGGATGACATTGAAAGATATTACAAAAACAATTAATTTTTATTTAAGGAATAAATCATTATGACTATATAAGAGTAATAGGATGCCAGCACGAAGGAATTATAACACAGAAGAAGAAAGGAAAAAGGCTCATTCCATTTCTTCTGGTAAGTATGCCAAGAAGAAACCTGAGATATATAGAACATCTAGTAAATCATATTATGAAAAGAATAAGGAAAAAATATTAATAGCACGGAAAGAGAAAAGAGCCAAAATGAAGGAAGATAAAAGAATTCTTAACGATGAATTACATATTAAACAATAATATATCTTTATGATATAATCATTATGACGTACAACAACCGAACTTATTGGTCATATAATGATTTGACTTCACATATTGATTATGAAAAAGGGAAATATTTTTCAAATTTAATCAACGCGATTAGATTCGTCGCTCCAGATGGTAAATGGAATACAAACGATTGGCGGGTTATAGGGGCGTTAAATGATGGTTCTGAAAATAGATGCTGTTGCTCACACGAAATAACAAAAAACTATGTCATAAAACATAAGCGTAGTGGGGAAGAAATGATTATAGGTTCTGAATGTATTAAACGATTTGACAATCCAGAAATGAATGAAGAATTATCGTTGCTTACCCGTATGAGAGAAAATTCAAACATTAAATTCTGTTATCTTTGCGAAAGCAAAAAAGCGATTTCAAGAACCATAGTGGCTAAATATCCAAACAGGGAACGTTATTTTCATAAAAAATGTATGATAAAAGAAATAAGAGGTCGACACACGATACTCATCGATTTTTGAATAACTAGTTAAATGATTTCAATTTTTTATAATTATTTAATTTCTATTTAAAGAAATAATGTTCTTTATGATATAATCATTAAGAAATTTTTTTTTAGTATTTTATATTTCCCAATAATATAAAACTAAAATATATGCCACCACCATTGCCAACATCATCAAGACCAGACAAAAATGTGATTGATTTGTTGAAGGCTAAGGCTCGCAACAAGGTTAAGGTTGCCGAACTATTAGCATCCAAACAGAAACTCAAAGAGACTAAAACCAGAGAAAACAAAAGGGAATTTAAAGTAGTAGAGTTAAAATCTAGGCGAGACAATAGATTAAATTCTCTTACATACGAGAAGCAAGGATTAGACATAAACTTTTATGATACTGACGCATTAGAGCGAGAGGTTCTACTTCCTATACTATTAGATGCGAAAAGAAATGGTATGACAGGAAATGCTGATGTTCATATCACTATAACATACATAACAGACCACGAAGAATTAAATAGATATTATAAAAAGAAAACATTTAATTCTTTTCAAATAAAAAACTATGACGATTTTATTGAAATGTTGAATGAGTTTAACATAAGCAAGATTGAAGCGTCTGGACTAGGTTATGAACGGATTATTGAATATGCTAAGGTAGTAGTAGTTCAAGAAAACGGAGGCGGTTGTTATGAAGGAAAAAACAAATGTAAAAAAACAATATCTGATGAAAATATATTGATATCTCCCGCTAGCAAGAATAATAATTGTTTATTCTTTCTCTGTAAAGACCTTCTTAATATGCCACTTATTAACAGAAAAAGATGTAATGATATTAGAGAGAAATTCAATCTTTCTAATGATTGCCCTATACCATTCTCTACCGCCGTAAAAATCCTTAATACTTTGATAAAAGAAGGAAAGACATATGAAATAACAAACGCCTTAACAAGAGAAACTATAAGCACGAATATCATCGGAGAAGAAGCAGACATTATGATTTATTTAGAGAACAACCATTATTTCGGATTAACTAAAAGATACAAACAAAAATGCGAACAATGTTTAAGGAAATATGTCAAAAAACACACTTGTAATCCAAAAATGATAAATTATGCGAATAGAAAAATTTTGAAGAACGGACGAAGACATTTGATAACAAAATTCGAGAAGGATAAAATTAATAACAAAGATGAAGTTATTCATTACGACCTAGAAACTTTTAGAAATAACACGCTCGCTGACGGCTTTGATATTCACGACTGCTATATAGTCGGATATACTCAAGGGGCAGAAGGATTTAAATATTTCGCTGGTAAAGATTGTATTTCTAAATTTCTTGACTTTGTCTTGGAGAGAGGACAAAAATTAACAATAGAATGGGGTAATAGAATGCTTCATAATCCAGTCAAGAAAGTAGCAGGAGTAAGAAAGAAGAGAAATAAAGATGAAGAACCACCAATTTTATACGTGAATGGGTTTAACGGGGCGAACTTTGACCACTACTTCATTAAACAGGAATTAATAAGAAGAGGTATTAAACCAAAATCGCATATGATTAATAACGGCTCAATAATCTCTTTACAATTTGAAAATATTAAAATGTGGGATATGTGTAAGCATACTCAGGGGACGTTAAAAGAAAACTTAGAAAATATGAAATGTAAAACTCTTAAAGGAGATTTTGACCACGACAAGGCTTCTACTTGGGAAACGATGAGTGAAGAATTAAGAAATAAGTGTCTTGATTATTTGAAGTGTGATGTTATGGGGTTAAAAGAGTTATATGACAAAATAAACACAGAGATATTTGAAAAACACTCAGTGAATTTAACTTCATACATTTCAACTTCAAGCCTCGCTTTCAATATCTGGAAGAAAATGATTGATGGTAAGCACGATGTAAGACTCCCAACTATTGAACAAGAGAAGGCATTTAGAAAAGCGGTTATCGGAGCAAGAACATATCCAAGCAAAAAAAGATTTATTTCAAAACAATACAAGGACTACTTAGCGGGGAAAATCACATTTGACGAATTAACCGATTATTTAGTTGATGCGGATGTCGTATCTTTATACCCAACAGCGATGCTTAATTTATTTATGGTTGGAGAAATTAAACTGGCTATCGCACCATTTGATTATAATAATCTTCCTATCGGTATTTACAATGTTGATTATATCTCACCAAAAGACATTCTACATTCAAGAATAGGACAGAGAAATAAAATGGGCTCATTAAAGTGGAATTTAGCGGATATGAAAGACCAATGGCTTACAAGTGTTGATATTGAAGATATGATTAAGGAAGGCTACAATATAACAATTCATAAAGGATACTATACGGAGGAGGCTGAACCAGTTTTCAAAGAATATATATTAGAAATGTTTAAGGCGAAAGAAAATAGCGAAAAAGGCACACCGCAATATTTATTAGCCACACTATTTATGAATTCGTTATACGGAAAGATGATACAACGACCTATCCCAACAGAAGCAGAATATATTAAATCAAATGAGGAGTATTGGAAATTTTGGACGAAAAATTATATATCTGATGTGGTTGAATTCAAAGATAAAGACGGAAACAAACTTTGGCACGTATCTGGAATGCCTAGAAAGGAAGAAATAATTGAAGAGAGCATAACAAAACCTTCTCACTACGGGGCTTTCATTCTAGCATATAGCAGGCGAATTATGTATAACTACATAAAAGAAGCTAATCCAAATAAAGATATTGAGGCTGATTTCTATTACACCGATACTGATAGCCTAGTGTTGCATGTTAGGTTCGCCAAACTAATCAAAAGGCTTGGTGATAAATCTCTCGGAGGAATAACGGATGACTTAGGAGATTGCTGTAAGATAATAAGAGGAATATGGATTGCTCCTAAATTGTATATGTTAGAATTTACAACGAATGAAGCATTTCTCCCTTACCTTACTAAGAATGATTTGAAACATAAAGACAAAGGAGTTCATATAATTGAATGCTACGAAAACGATGGAGTAAAAAAGAGATACTACCACCTTAGAGGTAAGGGGTTGAATTCAAAGGGGCTAAATCCAGAGGTATATGAAAAGATGGATTTAGGTGAAAGCATTGAAAATGTTAGAGATTTTCAAATGAAAAAAATTCATTTATCACGAAATAGCAAACAGCAAAACATTAACCATTTCAGCATAGTTCATACTACAAACATAAAAAAGAAAGTTAATGATAATAAATGGCAAGGTCGGGAGTTTATCAATGAAAATGATAGTATTCCTTACGGATATCAAACGATGTTTATGAGCGAGTGAAACGATAGCGTAATCATTGTTTTGGACTACTTCCAAAACAATAACATTCTAAAATAACAATATAAATAATTAATTTTTTTCAATAAATTTTTTACCAGTCTATATATACCAATGACCACCCTCACCAGACTATGTGAGAAGTTTGAGAAACTCTCTATTGAAAATAAAAAAGAAACTTTTTCTCTTACCGATGTTAAAAAGATAATTAACGACGAAATCCAAATTATTGAAAATGCGCGGGCTGGCAAGCCAACCGATATTTTTCCATTTGGTAAGTATAAAGGTAAGAAAATTCAAGATGTAGCGGTTATTGATAAGCCATATCTTGAATGGGTTATGAAACAGCCGTGGTTTGAGAAATTTACCGACATTAAAAGTGAAGTAAAAAAATATTTACAATAAAAAATAAAATTTTGCTATACATATATCATGAGCGACCTAAGCACCAAGCAGGACTACTTGAATGAAATTGAAAAATGGAATATTTTTGATTTTGTTAACGACAAAAACAAAAAAGACGGCGAAATAAAAAAGCCGACAATTAAATGGACTAAACCTGACATTGTTTCTTTTATGAGCAATATAAACCCAATGTTGGAATTTCCAACCAATGTGGATTGTTCAACAAACATTCCACATTTGATGACAATGTGAAAGTAGTTATCCCATTAGAAAGCGTGTTGATGAAGGAAGAAAGCACTCCTTTTAAGGAGACTGATTTAAAAGAAACGGGGATTACTGAGATTAAAATGAATGTGGGTGAAGAAATAGCACAAAGTGAAACCGATGTTTTTCTTCAATATGGTAAGTATAAAAAAATGAAAATTGAAGATGTCGCTAAGATTGATAAACCATACCTTGAATATTTAATTCAACAACCTTATTTTAATAACAAAGACGCGGTAAAAAAATACCTATGATATTTTAGAAATTAGACTTTCGTCTGCGACTTTCGTCTATTTCTAAAACATCGCTTTCCGCTTATTATTTTTTTTATTTGCTTTTAAAACGATGTTTGCAAAACACGCGGGAGCGTTAGCGGGAGTGTGAATTTGCAAATATCTATATCTAGTGGTCTTCTATAAAATTAGCAATAATATTGACATTTCCACCATTATTCGTAGTGGAAACCGATTTCTGCGTAAAAGTTAATACATCACTCGGAGACAGATAAATATCATAATTTCTTAGATTAATTTGTTGAGTTGAACTTGCATTAACATAAATTTTAAAAATCGTCGTTCCGTTGGCGATAGCAGTCGCTGTTGTGTCGGTATCAACTATTGAATATTTCGTATCTACATCCACATACACTGCTCCAGTTAATGTACCATTAATCACCATTCTGACGACATTCGTTTTTGTGTCTTCATTACTAATACTTATCAATGATGGATATACTAATGAATAATTGTCTAAGTTAGCACCAGCACTATCATATTTTGCTTTATTTCTTATACTCAATATCGGTCTTTCTGTGGTGTGAGCGACTTCAGCACCCTCAATTGAATTCGTTATACTTGTATTAATAGTATTTGCCCCCTCAATGAATAAACTAGCACTCGCTGTTTTAAGAATTTGTATTCCAGTCTTTGCATCATTTCTCATGACTGCCGTAAAAGGTAATGTTGTATTTCCAAGGCTTACTTCATCATTCGCATTCGCATACTTAATCATATGAACTAGTTGGAATTCACCAGTCTCTGGATTTTCAATTGAAAACTTAATAGCACCAAACCCGAGATATTGAAATTGAATTTGAAATACATTTCCTACGCTCCATTCTAAGTCTGGCATAGCCGAAGTTCCATCGCATGGGTCATCCCAGTCTTTTTGGTCAATATAATCTACATTATTTCTGCTACAATGTGCGATATTCATTCCTTCTTGATTTTTGTAAAAATAAAATCCATCGTTAAGGTCATTTCCTATTCCAATATATGAATAATATGCTTTTGTATCATCCGTCGTCCATAGAGCAGTAAAGCGAGCAAGGACACCCATTCCAGTTCTATATTTTATTCTCCTTTTACTTACCAGTCTAGCATCAGCCGTCGCATTTGCTTGAGTTTTCAATTCAGCCATATTATCCAAAAATGACACACTTGCTTTAGTTTCTGTTTTTGTCCATACCCTTGTATTAATGGTATATGGAAAGATTTCTTGTAATACTGGTGTTAATTGCGCAGTTGTTGTTTCGCCGAATGCTGTCTTCATATTATCAATGTGTCCATCATATCCTACTTTTAGATTAATGAACTCTCCTCTAGGATTTTGTGCTACCAAATTTCTCTGATGAGACATTGATATTTTATAATCACGCTCTCGTTTCACTCACGCTTATTATAAAATATCGTTTTTTAAATATGAAAAAATAAATATTTTACTTTTCACGATGTTTGAAAAACACACGAAAGCGAAGCGAAAGTGTGGATTTTCAAATATCAACTAATCGTAATCATATTTGCCTTAACCTGTACCTCCCGCTGAGTAATGGCCACGGTATAGTGGTTGTAGGCGGCATTCGCGGTGGTCGCAATAAACTCCCATCGTCGCTCAGTATCAAGACTTAAACCGCTGATTTCATTTTGGTCTTTGCTCCATAGCGGGCGGGTATTATCCCAAGCATCAACCCAGAACCAATTGTATTTATACACATCGTTATTCAACAAGGCTGAACCCTCAACCTTTGGCTTCAAGTACATATAGTCTTCTTCGCTCGCTGTGTCAATGTTGAATTCTTGCTGGCGGGAACCATCCAGAGTAGTGTAAAAATTGACAACCTTAGTAGCGCCACGATTATCGTTCTCATAGGCTGTGTTCTTTCTTTCTTCTGTGTTAAAAACAGAGTGATAAATCTTCTTCAAACGGCGACCATGACCTCTGTCAAATCGCATAATAATGTTTTGGCTTGTGCTTGCTTGTGTAGTATTCTTATAAACATAGGGATAATCAATATTGAAGTTCATGCCTTCGGGGCTAGCAATCTTCTGCTGGATTGATTGAATGACATCAGGGTTCGTTTCAACCGCAAGAAACAAGGCAAGATTGGTGACATCAGCAGATACAGCCATAGGTATGGTAGCATTTAGCGCGGCAAGATAAGCAGTGCTAAGACAAGTAGCGGCACCATTCGTCACCGTATAACCAGTTCTGTCAGTAGCCCCCCACACAATCCGCATAGTCAAAATTTCTGGAAACATAATAGTCTTATCAAGTGCGAAAATAGTGTTAATAATCATACCCAAAGGAATTTTAACATTAATGGCCAAAGCGGCATTCGCTCCACTTCCCACAAGATACTTCGCCTCGTTGTAATTAACATTTACGGCGGATAGTGCTCCAACTCCAGTCGTTAGAGCAGCATCATCGTGACGACGAGCAGAAATCACTGGCTCTCGCAATAGACCCTGAGTTGCGGCAGCAACATCGTTATTACCATCAGCGGCAGCACGAAAGGCTGTTCTAGTTGCTTCAACAACACTAACGTTAATCAAGCCGTTAGCATTACACTTTTGGAGCATACACCCCCAACCACTAGCATCGCCGTGGTTAGGAAGGTCTAAGAAATCCTTCAAACTCATTTCTGGTTTCCACAGCATCTTAGTTACCATTCTAAGATGGTTAAGGTCGCACAGATAAACACCGCTACGGGTCTGAAGTTGTATCTGGCTAATTTGTGAAAGGCAGTCCATAAAAATTCTTGAATAAGTGTTGGCGCCCGCCGCTCTCATAGTATAAGTAAAACTCAAATAAGACCGAGCGAGATTGAACGGGCGACTGATAAGGTCAAATGATCGTTCTTGCCCTCCAGCAGTGGTGACTTCAAAGGTTCCAGAGCCCTCACGTGGAGCGAGTTTATTCAAACGATACGAAGCACTGATGTAGTCAGTCTTGCTGAAATCCAATTCGCCTCCGTGTTGAGTTGGCATTTTGTTTTTGATTTTTAGGCAGTTGAGATTATTAACTAATTCACAAGAATATATTTATAGAAAAAATAAAATAATTCTAAAATTAAAATTAATTACCTAGATTTCAAAAGATTGAAAAAGGATGTAAATAAATTAAAATAATTCGTTTCCCTGTAAATTAATAATGTTACAACAATACCCAAACCATTAAGATCAATTGCTTGGTCGTTTTCGTCTGTAAGATAAAACCTAAATACATTATTTGAACTGGTTGATAATTTCTTACCATACTCTGACCCACTTCCGTCGTATATAACGGCACCAAAAGGAATTTCGTTGGCAGTGTATATTTCTTGTAGCACATGATTATCACCTTCCCCAACTAAGTCCGATTGAAGATACAGAGTTTTTTCACCAGTTAGAATAATTACATTTGGCGATTTAATAAAATCATTAGCAAAGAAATATGTGGAGTTTCTATCAAACCCCATAACTTCGTGGATGCGGGTATCACCATCAAATATAAACCGCGGTTGAATTCCCTTATTCTCTGACACACTGAATGTTAATTTGCCGTCTTCTGGGTCTATGTTGGTATTATTACTGGATACAACATAAGTATAATTATTTGGGCTGTCCGCGGTTAGCACCTCCGACAACTTATTTTTTAGATTGTTCATTGTGTAGTTTCCCTCAGGTATCGTAATTAAAGCATCATACCCGTCTTCACTAAGAGTAAAAGTATTATATGGCGAAGCCACAGAGTAATATGACTTTGGTACATAGATATGAAGAATTTTACAATGTGTTGGATTGTCTAGCCCCTTCAAATTGACTTCGTGAGTGAAGTCGCTATCTGTGCCAGTTATTCTGTTTTTACTATTTATGTAATAGATACCAGAACTTCTTCCTCCCTTATACTCCATGATATAGATATTTTAGAATAGCGCTTTCGTTATCACTCTCGCTTATTCTAAAACATCGTTTTTTATTTTGGAAAAAATTAAATGGGATACGATATTTGTAAAACACACGAAAATGAGTGAAACGAATGAGAGTGTGGATTTACGAATATCTTTTAGATAAATGTATTAAATCCATCTCCATACCCATTCTGTGCTTTTAACTTTTCTGCTTCTTCTTCTTTTAAGTCTGTGAAACCCGAACTAAACTTAAAGCGGTTGCCTTTCGCTCGCTCCATTAAAAATCTCATACTATGCCAACCGCACGTGTCTGAGGTGTTGGATTGTTGTTTTACTTGATTAACCTTCATTAATAAATAACTATCGGGGTGGCTTTTATCAATTAGTTGTTTCATTTGTTGTTGAAAGTCTTCCGTTGGTTGGTAAAGTGCTAATGGGTCATACACTTCCACTGACCTGTCTTTATCCAGACTTACCCATATAGCAATCCAATGAGACCCCGCTTGTTTGTGATTATCTAAATTCATAATAAATTCGTATCGCTTTCTTTTTTCTGGATTTAGTTTGTAGATTTCATCACTTGCTATCGCTCCGAGATACCATCCATATTTTTTCATTATATCATCTATTTCATTAGTCATTAATCCCCGCCCCTCTCCTTGTAATGGGACTTGCTCTGGCTGTGGCTTTGGCTCTGGCTCTGGTTGCTGTTGCTCTTGCTCTGTCTCTGGTTGCTGTGGCTCCTCTGGTGGTGTTCGGTCTGGCAGTGTAGTCGTATCCGTTGCTGGCTCTGGTGGCGGTGGTAGCGGTTGTGGCATTCCCTCGTCAATATTCAAATCTGTTGAAACTCGTTTATCTAAATTTGGATCGGAAGTCATTTTGCTAGTTAGAGTATTTACAAAGTCCTTTTTGTTCATTGTGTGTTTCCAATCTTTGCGGGCTAAGTATTTTTTTATTTTCGCTACTGAAAATACCTTATCAATTAATTCTTCTAATGTCTTCGCTCCACTACCTTTTTGCTCACTAATGCCCATAAACTCTTCATATCTAGCATAATCCGCTACTTTTCTTTTTACGTTTTCCTTTTCATTTCCAACATCAATATTAAACCTTTTAATCATGTCAATAATCCACTTTGAAGTGTCTTTGTAATTTAATTTTTTATGACCATCAGTATCTAGTCTCTTTTTTAAAGCCTGTGCTAACTCTTTTATGGTAATGGTTGGGTGATAAGTTTTTGAAAATGCAGAGATTAAAAATTGATTAATTTGTAAATTTTCAAAATGCTTACCCTTTTCTTCTGCTTTCTTTTCTTCCTTTTCAAGTTTTTCTTTATATTCTTCTGCTAACTTTTTCTGTTCCTCTAAAGATGTCGCTGTGGCTATAGCAGTCTGAATATCTTGACTGGCTTTTTGTAAGTCTTTACGACTCATCTTTTTTATGAAATTATCTGTATATCCTGCTAATTTCAGTGTTTCAATATCTATCTGCTTTTGCTTTTTTTCTTCCTCATATTGCTCTTTTGTTTTCAATGGTGCTTCATTTTCTAAATTATTTAATGGTGGTGCTTGTGGTGGTGCTCCTAATGGCGGTGCTAATGGCGGTGCTTGTGGCGGTGCTCCAAATTGTGGCGGTGCTTGTGGCTGTCCGTATTGCGGGGCATAATATATTGATATTGTGGTGGCGGTGGTAATGCTTGTATTCTATTTTTTCTGTCTTCTTCATATTTTACATCTTCTATGAGTTTTTGCTCCCTTCTTAGTTCTCTGGCTTTTTGTTCTTGCCGTTCATTAATATCGGATAGTTCATTGCGGTGTATCCTTGCTAACTCATCATGCCTTTCCTTAGCATCTGCTACGTCTTTTCGTTCTAGCCTCTTCTTTTCTTCTTCCATCTCATCCCTCTTCTTCTTTTCCTTTTCTTCCTCGTCATGTATTAACTCATATTTCTTTTGTAAGTTGCTTTGTATCTGGTTTCGGTTCTCGTGTTCAAGACGATTAAAATCAGATTTGATTATTTTTTCCCTTGGCTTGCGACTAGCCCTTTGCGACTTTGGCTTATTACCAATATATTTCATAAAAAGTTTAACAATTTGTAATGTGCTTAAATCATTTGTTTTCTTACCAAAATTAAGATAATATTTTTTACCCTTCTGGATAATATAAGGCCTTCCGATCTTATTTCTATAAACCCTCGGTGGACGGACTTTGGGTTTCCTTGCTTTTTTTACGACAATTTTTGATTTCATTATTTAAATCAAAAATACTATATTAACAAAAAATATTTCTAATATCATTTGAAAAACATTTTATCTGAACTTTACAGCCCCTCCTCGTTGCTTACCATAACCAAGTTTTGCAGCAGTTGAACCAATACGAGACGCATATGGAACCCCGACATCGCCGAGGGCATTAGCGGTCTTTGAAATAATCTTGTTATCGCGAAGGAATTTATTAACAGCCATTGCGGTTTTTCCGACCTTAGCCCAGTTAATCTTTCCTCCCTTTTGACCACATCCCTTCTTCTTAGTTTTCTTTTTTCCTCCCTTCTGCGGCATTGATGGATTGTATCCGATGATATATCCTGATGGTTGTGAAATTATCACTGGTGATACTGGCATATATTATACAGAAAAAAATAATTATTGATATTTAAAATTCCGCACTTTCGTCTTCGACTTTCGTGCGGTTTTTAAACATTGTTTTTCGATGTTTATGAGCAAGCGAAAATGAGCGAAGCGAATGAAAGCGATGCTCATAAATATCATTATTTTAATCTGTAAGCAAAGTTTTTTCTTAACTCATCATCAACACTTGAAACATAAAGAAAATTAAATCTCTCCTTTGTTGCTTCGTGATACTTTTGAAGAAAGTAATCAAAATCAAAAGATAGGTCTAAATGTTTATACACGAGTTCCATTTTATCCTGAGACTGGCTTGGAAAGATTAACAAATAATCTAACTGCTTAATGGCTTCTGGCCGTAGGTCGTTTAAATACTGACTAGACATAATCACCTTTGATTTATAGTGTCTGTTCTTTTTTAACAAATCGCTTACGGACTTATCTCTTAAACCGCTCCCTAAATCATCCAAAACAAAAACAACCTCTGGAGAAATATACTTGCTGGGTCGTTCTTTTGGTGCCTCTGCGGCACTCTGTTTCTTTTCTTTTCCAAAATAAAGAAATTGTGGTTTCTCTATTTCCCCTTTGTCCTGTTTTACTTCTCCTTCTTGTTCTTCGTCTGGTTTGTTCAGTTTGTCAAGTTCATAATCAATGACATTTACACCATCCGATTTAAGAAAGATATATTTTGCCATTGGGTTTCCCCTGTTCTTAAAGTGCTTAACCATTGCTTTATAAATGTAATCCTTGTGTATTGTTGAAGCAATAATATTCAAATTTTCTATCTTGTGTGCTCAGACTGCTTCCTTTTTCTTTATTCATTGTTTATTATTCTTTTCTGATGTATGTTATTGGTTTTCACCCTTGTTATTCCGGCAGCGCGCTTACTTTCCTTCATTTTTCAGGCTTTGCCTTGTATTTTTTTTGTTGCTCTGCCTTGTGTATTTTTTTCTTCAAATTTTCTATCTTGTGTGCTCAGACTGCTTCTTTTTTTTAAATTCATTGTTTATTATTCTTTTTTGATGCATGTTATTGGTTTTTACCCTTGTTATTCCGGCGGCGCGCTTACTTTCCTTCATTTTTCAGGCTTTGCCTTGTATTTTTGTTGTTGCTCTGCCTTGTATAAGTTTTTTTGTTCAAATTTTCTATCTTGTGTGCTCAGACTGCTTCTTTTTTTTTAATTCATTGTTTACTATTCTTTTCTGATGTATGTTATTGGTTTTTACCCTTGTTATTCCGGCGGCGCGCTTACTTTCTTTTTTTGCCGCCATCTGGCACGATGATTGCGGAAGATCACCCACACGATTCCCTGCCCAGACTCAGTTTACCTCCGACTCCCCCCCCAATTGAACTTATGATGCGGTTCACAGCTTTACTGACGCAGACAAAGCAGCACCAAGCCTTGAAGGCTCACAACCAGTTGTAACTGTAATGCCCCCAACGATAGCTCGTAAAAAGTCGGTAATACAACCAAACACAGTCCTCAAGAATGAAAATGATGTCTCGTTATATTAGCTCAGTGAAGCCAAAAAGGAAAACGGCAACAGACCAGGAATAAAATGGCATCAGGTCCAATCCGGACAAATAATACTGAAAAACAAGCTGGTGCATCTGTCACCAGGAAAAGGTACTTTTTACCTGCTATCCGGGGGGTGATGCCTACAGTACCCCCTCCCGATTTTATGACGGAAATAGCATTTTCGTCATACACCTTCTGATTTCTTTCTGCAAATAGTATGCGCTATGGAGTCATGCCACACAGCGCATCGACCCACGGATAGACACTAAAAGACGATAAATATATCCTCATACGGCACGTCAAAGCGGATTCTCTAGCCTTTCTTGTAAATTTTGAACTCCTTCCCCTCAAAATTTTTTTTCAGCAGTATGTCAAGAACAAACGTACTATTAATAAAAAAATACAAGCAACGTGGTGCTGTAGTACGATTCCCCCTTTGATCTCCTTCTTCTTCTTATCATTATCATTATCATTATTATTATTATTATTCACAGGGAGATCGTAAGTACATTGTCTTTTTTAATGACATACCCTTGTATAAGGCGGATATCCTATGATATAGTATTAGGGGGCCAGTCCTAATAGCTATATCCGAAGTCGAGGTGTATGTACCCGACCCTGCGATATACCGACACAAGTAGAGATTGACCGTGCTCAGGTACGACAGTATATAATCTATCGTGAAAATAATTTAATGAAAGTTTCAGAGAACATTTCATTTTCGAGAACATCATCCCAGGACTTGGAAAAGGTCATACCCGGGAACACCATCGCTCAATACACTAGCGATCCCCGTATACGGTGTAGTATCATCGTCGATCGACCTTTCGCACTCGTATGTTGCGATCAAATGCCAAGTTATATCACTGAGTCTTTTTAATATTCATATTGATAACTGATGATGCATGATCAAATCATGATACGCCGTGGGCAATCAATCAGTTTATTTGAGACGCATAAAGAAAAATAGTTTCTTTGTCACTGCCTTCGTCGTCTGGCGCGGATTTCTTTGCCTGGTGGAGGACCACCAACAAAAGTCAGATCGAACTTTGACTGTTCGAGAATGTCCCAGATCTTATTAGGGATTCCGCCCAACGATAATACAAAAGGGACATCAAGCACTCCTCTTGGCAGTGTCTGAATGGTCCACGCAGTGTAATCCTTGTCTCTGGGAGTAATTGTATCATCCCATGTCTCGAGACTTTTTGCGTCTTTATATACTGGCAGATAATGTCTTGCCTTTGGAACCTCAACCGGGTCCATACTTCTCCAGAACTGGAGTATCGGTTGTACTATCTTTGCGGCTGATGATATTTTGAGTGTCCGTGTGACACGCATCTGTCGTGGGACCGCCACGACCCGCATCAAGTATAAGTCTGAGAGAGTGTCATCAGCGACATGTTGTTCCGCTGGTCTCATCAGATAGAAAACATTTTTCACCCATGCGATGGTTGCTATCGCATCGCCTTCCTTCCATCGCTCATGGACAATCTCAACGTTGCCCGCGTTTGGGTCAGTGTCCGTCCCCTCCTCCTCCTGGTGGACGTCCTTTGATCTCATCGACCTCATCGCCTTCCTCGGTTGGTCGTTGATAAGATCATTCCGCGCTCTCCTTAGCTGCGCCTCTGTGATCTTCTCCTTCTTTCCGCTATGCTCTCGCGGAGGCTTGGACTGAGTCCCCACCGCGCTTATGCGGTCAGTCTTCTCCTTGCTGTCCACCTCACTCTCCTCCTTCTCAGCTATCGGTGCCCGATAAGCATCGTCTTGGTCTATGCCAGCCTCCTTGTGGATGGGCGGCACCTCTTTGAAATCATCCTTCATCCGTTTTAACGCCTCCTCAACGGATTCATCTTCCAGTAAGAAGGGATCATACTTAATCAGCCTTCTTACATTCACAATTTGCACCTTCCCTCTACCCCTGATCTTGTATTCAGAGGTCCCGTCTGTTCCATAATCTGATAAGGTCCTTTCCAGTGAGTGAACAGCTTAGAGCTGACTCCCTTCGGGACTTGAGGATGGTACAATAGTACAATATCCCCGACCTGGAACTTGATCTGATCCAAGTGCGCTTGTCGCACCCCTTCAGCATCAGTCTTTCGGCGCTCCGCCTCTCTATGCGCCCTGACTATTTGTTCCGCCTCCATCTTCACTCTAAGTCTCATCCCAAACAACGCATCCGCATCCGCCCAAGTGTCTTTTGGGTGAAGGAGCGAAGTCGGGATATCAGGCTCACGCCCATATACTAACTGATATGGCAAGATTGAGCTCTTCGAGCCTCCTAACGCCGTAGAGGGTAGACAGTTCATTGCAAACGCAAATGATGGTGCTGCCTCGACCCATGCTCTTTGATTCTCCTTCTTCGTGCAATACATCTTTAGTGAGGCTTTGAGGGGTCTGTGTACCCGCTCGATTTTCCCATTTGCTCGCGGGTTATAGGCAGTAACATATTGCCATTTCATCCCGTAATACTTAGATAGTTTGTCGATGACCTCGTTATTAAAGTCCGAGCCTCGATCAGAACATATCTTTCTTGGTACTCCGATCTGTGAGATGATCCTATCGATCAGCGCCTCGGCCGTCGTCTTGCCGGTAACGTCTTTGACAGGGATGATCCACACATAGTTGGTGGCTCTGTCAATAGCCGTAAGGAGGTATTTGTAACCATCCTTCGATTCTGGGAAAGGTCCCACATGATCAATGTGTATAAACTCAAACATCCCCGCATGAAGAGGAAATTCGCCAATCAGGCCGAAATTTGCCTTCAGTGGTGTTTTGTCTATCTTGCACGGGATGCATGCATCCACCGCCTGATCTATCTCCTCCTTCATCTTCTTCCACCAGAATCGCCTCGCTACGAACATATGAGTTCGTTGTCGACCCGGATGCGCCAAAAGTGGGCAATTGTGGGCTGCGACAAATATAAATCGTCTCAGACTCTCCGGTACCCAAAGGGTCCATTTGTCCGGCTGTGACGCATAGCGACCGTGAAGGCCCTTGTACCACAGTAGACCATCTCTCCATCCCATCTCCTTCATCTGATCTTTGATCGCTTTCGTCATCCGTAGCTCATCCGGGTTCTGATATAACTGTATCAGTTCTTTAAACTCCGGATCTTGAGCCTGTTGTTGCCTCCATGCGGTAGGCGAGGCTATATGGATAGTACCATCTTCTAGCCGTACCCCGATTCTTTCCGGGTCATCGTCTAGGTCACTTCTCCGCTCTTGAGGAGGCTCCGCATAAACTTCCTGCGTCTCCTCTTCCTCTCTTATGTTCGCCTTCGCATTCTCATATACCTCATAGGACCACTCAGCGTCCTCCTGGGTATGTAGCTCACAACATATCCCGTGATCCGGGCCTTGTGGACTGTACCGTAGACCTGTGCGGTTATCGGACTCCACTCGCCATCTCCATCGCCTCAATGTGGCTGACCTCATACACCTTGTCAGTGGACAAGTCTTCCATCTCCACCGTGGACACCAACGCCGATACTTCTGAGTTAAACTCTAGCCTAGAGGCTATCAGCGACCACATTTCGCTTTCCCGGTAGATGGACCATTGTAAAATCGAAACAAGACAAGAACGCTTGCCACCGCACCAGCCGTCCAGTCTGTTCATGATTCATCAACCATAACAGGTTATGATGATCAGTTCTGACAGTAAATTGAGGTCCTCCCCACAAATACTCTCTGAGCCTCTTGAGGGCCCATACTACCGCCAACGCCTCTCTTTGCCTTGTGCAATAGTTTCTCTCCGCCGCACACAACTTCCTACTAATAAACATGATTGGGCGTAATTTCTTCTCCTCATCCTCTTGTTGTAATACAGCCCCAATCGCAAACTTAGATGCGTCTGTATCGACTACGAATTGTTTCGTAAAGTCGGGCATCGTTAACACCAGTCCTCCGTCTTTCGGGTCTTTGTAAATGAGATCTTTGAGCGCATGAAACGCTTGCAAAGCCTCTTCGTCCCACTTCTCAAAGTCTCCAAAATCTATCATTTTCTCCACTTTAGCCCGTGTTGCACCCCAATCGGGTATAAACTGGCTATAGTATTGCGCCATCGCAAGGAATGAGTGCAATTCAGTGCGGTTCTTCGGTATCGGTCAATTCATAATCTCCTCCCTCTTCTCTTTGGATATCGAGACTCGATTATGGGAGATCTCGTACCCTAAGTATGTCACACTCGTCTTGGCAAGTTGACACTTCTTTAGATTGCACTTCAGGCCAAAAGCTCCGATGCGCCTGAATATATCGGACAAATGATCGATATGCTCCTCCATTGTGTTAGAGTATACGATAATGTCATCGATATAGCAAAATGCATATTCTCCCGCTTTCTGTCCCCGCCTTCTCATAAAGCCTCCGTCAGACAAATCATCGTACTGACTGCTCAACATCTTCTGCATCGCCTTCTGGAAAAGTCCTGGGGCTTGCTTGAGGCCCATCGGAAGCACTTTCCATTGGTATATTTCCATACCCACCACAAACGCCGTCAGCCATCTGGACTTTTCCTCCAGTGGTATCTGCCAGAAGCCATTCTTAAGGTCAATGACCGAATAGAATTTTGCATTCTGCAGTACTCTCCTTCCTTCTTCTAATATCGGGAGAGGATTTCTCTCTTCCTCCAGCACCTTGTTAACACGAGCATAGTTAACTGTCAGGCGCCATTCTCCTCCTGGCTTCGGCACTATTCTCGGTTGTGAGACTATTGAGGATGTTGATCTCTCAATAAAGTCCTCATTGAGCAGCTGTCTTGCTAGCTCCTCCGCTATCTTCGCCTCATGTATACTCAAATTCGCCCTTCGTGGTGCCGGTGATGGCTCCACACCCGGTATTTTGTAAATAACCGCAGTGAAATCTTCAGGCTTGACACCACCTGCATGTGGAGGGTCAAAAATTTCCTTGTTCGCCTCTAATTTGGCTTTTAAAAGCTCCTTCTCCTTCTCCGTGCCTACTCCTTCTTCCAATATTTTCCGCGCCGCCTCTTGATAATCTTCATCAGACATCTGCTTATGCTGCTTGAGGGGTTCTCTGTCCTCCTCCAAGCCTAAGTCCTCTTCCGAGACATCATCTACATACGTGACCGTGTCTGGCTCATCATCTTTACCGAGCTCCACCAGCATGTCAATGAGTCTCGCGTATTGCAAAGGAGCTTTACGGGTGTAAAAACCATCAAAGCATGTGAATGCTTGCGGTATCAATTTCAACTTGTCGAGGTCTCTGAGCTTCCGCTTGTATGCACTGCTCTGCTCACGAGTTCCCATACGACAAGCCACCACTAGCTGTTGCTTGCGAGAGGGTACCGGTATAGGATGATCAATAAGCCGGTCCCTTATTTCCTGCGCCCATATCGCCTTCTCATTATATGGCAGGATAATAGTATACGGCTTATTATTTTCGAATAAAGTCCGTAAGCATTTCTTCACTTCAGACAGTGAACGGGCCACGTGGGCTCGTCACCCCAGAAATCAGTAATAAAACTTTTAATAGTTTCTGGTGGAGTATCCGGGATTCGCCCCGTTCTCCTTGGTACAAACGCCTCCCTTTTTCTTCTCCTACTTTCGCATGGAAACAGTATCCGTTAGTAATATGGACATCTGTTCCTACTCCTTCCGCGAATCTCGCCAACGACGGGCTTCTTTGTGCGACACATATAATCTCCTCCTTTCGCTTCTCGATTAAGTCATCAATAGACTTTTTGTCCCAATGGCATGTCGGAACTGTGACAGTGCACACTTGGGATTCCCAATTGTCGGTCCAGGACAGCTCATCCGGTCTTACGACATGGGGGTGAACGTCAAGTGCCTCATGTGCGATGGCCATCTTTTTGTGATCCGTCGCTAGACTCAGCTCATAAGCCTCATAAGAGTCAGTAGCGTTGAAGGGATCAATATCGTTCTCTTCTCCTCTTTTTACTCCATATATCACTCGCCGTGCGGCGCAATCAATCACAGCCCCATCGTAGCCAATTGGTCATACGATAGTAATATTGACCCGTGGTAACCGGGGACGACATAGAGGTCCATACGGTATACTCGTGCGGATTTCAATTTAAAGGTCAGTGTGATGATTCCCGTGATATCCGTCCGGCTGCTCACTCCTTTGAGAGTGCCCGTTGACTTTTTCATATTTCCGTCCACCCAGTCCCGGTATCGATTTAAAAACTTCCGGCCGACAATATTAATATTCGCCATCGTATCATTACCAACTTTTAATATTGTCTTCAATGTTTCACAATAAAGTTCCGTATAACACAGAGCATCGGGCCTGTGTATATTGGCTGCGAGAACAAGAACTTTACGTTCCAAATTTTGGAGTCTTGTCTCTAAGTTTTTCAACTCCTCCTTCTTCTCCTCCTGCTTCACCTCATTAACATTTTTATTATTCTGCGGTACTGGTGCGTTTACTATTTGAGCGACATTGTCTTGTGGTACTTGAGTACACACATTGTCTTTTTGCTCGCCACCCGCCGCGACCGTAGACATTGAGTCTGTTCGTGGTTGTTTGCTTGGCCGAGGCGATACGTCTGCCATTGGCCTCCTCGCCTCCATCGCAAGTCTTGCCTTCCTATTTGCATCAGTTATCATTGGTAACCGTGCTGTATGAACGGGTATGAGACTACCTTGGGGCTGCAGTCTCTGTGTACCCACATCTTTGTTTTCACATAGAGGAAGCGTTGGCCCAGTCTGCACAACAGCATTAGAAAGCACTGTGACTTTAGGGTTAAACTTCACAGTCTTCTCCTTCCTCTCTTCTTCCCCCTCCAGTCATTCCACCACCTCGAAACGATTACCTTGAGTAGTGTCCGGGTAGGATGACGTATCGGTCTCCGAGGCAGTGTTGTAGGCCTGAGCTCGACCGAAATTCGGGTTGGAGCTTGCCCACGAGCCTCCTCCTCCTCTGGGTGGGGGGCTGGAGCTCGAACAGCTCTCCCTCCATAAGGGGTATGTCCCGACCTCCTCCTCTTCCTCTCTGAGGGGTTCCCTGCCACCTCGAGGCTCCTCTCCATGTTCCTCGTCCTCGTCCTCCTCCTCCTCCTCCTCCTCGTCCTCCTGCTCCTGCTCCTCCTTCTCGTCCTCTTTGAGAGGCCTTTAAGTTCTTTTGTCTCTCCCTTTCCTCCTTCTTCTCCTTCATCCTCTTCATGTAGGTAATGATTGCCTCTCGTAACTCCTCATCATCACACATATTGGCATACCAACCTTCGTTCACAGCGGCAATCTGAAGCATATTGAAAAGGCCCGGTTCCTTGCCTTCCGTCCTGCTCAGAAAATTTGCCCTTGCTGTTGGGTTCTGCCTATCATGATTGAAAGAGCAGTCTCTGTTCTCCATCTGTGCCTTACACTGCAAGCCCGCGAACCACCTCCAACATGCGGTCTTCAGGTCTGGCTCTCTCTGTCTCTTCCAACCGGCAACTCTGTTTGTGTACGTGGCTTGTGCGCCAACAGGTACACCGCCTGCCTGTGCCGTATGTGCCTCCGTGAGCGAGTCCATGTTTGAGCATGCACTCATCACTTCTTGAAACAGTGCTGACGGAGCAACGCTTTGAACCGTATTTTCGAACACGTGTGTCTCGAGGAAGTTCTTGGACTTCACTGAGCTAAACGTCGAGCATTGTTGTATGAGCTGAGTAAGCTTACTCGGGTTAACTGTGTGTAACGCCGAAAAGAAATAGAGGATGATCGACTTGCGGCCATAGAATAGCCCATAGGAGGAAACTACCTCCGTAAGGGTCGCCGCCAAGCCAACAGCACTCCTCAAACTCATCGCCACTGTCTCAAAGATTTCAAATCCTATGAGAGTACCAGTGCAGAGATGCTGGTATACATGAGATTGAAAATATGAAATGAGTGTGGCCACCGCCAGTTCACACTGAGCGTCTAGGCCTGTTGCATTGTTTCTCTTAATCTCCTCCTTCTTTCTCAAAAACTTGTACTGTGTCAGATCAAATCCCTCCGAGACTAGAGATTGGTCAAAAACAGTAACAAGGGCCTCGTATTCCTGCGTTTCGTCGCAAGGAAAAGCCTTCATGCAGGCATTGATCTCTTTGAGCTTGCTCAAAAGCGAAGCATCAGAGTCTTTGTCTGAGCTCGTCTTGGCATATAGCATGAGACTTGCCACTCCTCCTTTCTTCCCCTTGAAGGCATTTATGATGTTCTGTCTGTCCTTCTTCTCCGTGTTTGTGACCACCACCGTAGTTGAGCCCGAGGGTGCAGGGGCTGGTGGGGCAGGAGCTGGTGGGGTCAAATATGTCAGAGGGTGTGTCTTTGCACCACTCACTTTTGCTTTCATTCTCTTCCAGTCTCATCGTCTTCTCGAACTCCTCATTCTCTTTCGCCTTCTTCTTCTCAGATATCACCAGCTTTTGAGCATGAGTGATAAAGGCCACCAATTCAGAAGCAGATCTGAGAAAATTATATTTCTCCACATATTGGTCAACACCTGCTTTGTTGGCGACCGGTGGTGCGTTACTAAGTGATTTAAGGACAGAGTGATCCTTGGTAGGAATCCATCTCTTCCATGCCTCCTTGTGCAGTAACGCACCCATCAACAGTCTGATCTTGGTCAGAAGCTCTGTCGGTCTTCTCTAACTCATCAATCACAGGATGAGTTTCTCCTGCTGCCTTAATGCTTTTTTCCATCTCTGCCTTCCCCTCTTCCAAGGCCTTTATTTCCATTGTAAAAAAATGAAATATGCCACTCGAGTTTTTCGAACCCAGATTGGTCTTCATTTTTGTTACATCGACTGCCTCCTGACCAGTCGCGAGGAATCTGGCCGTTGCTCTTGGGTTTGTGTACTGGAGGTAACCCTCACATCGTGGGCCGTATGTACGTTCCCAAATCAGGGTTTGACTGTACACTCAAAGATAGCATCGAGTAATTCAAGGTGGGTGTGTGTGTCCCCAAACTTGATTTGCTGTATCTTCTTTCTCTTTTCTGGATCAGATACTAGTTTGCAGAGGAGCTGTGCTGTGTTTGATAATAGGATATAGACATCCTTTTTAGCACGACTTTTCTCTCTTCTTTGATCCTGAGGGATCCACACATAGGTGTCCTTCTCTACCCACATCTTGTTATCAAACTCTTCTTTAGTGAGGTCATTGTGGTCTTGCACCCACTGTTGTTCCTCCACTGTGATCTCCTCTCCATCACTATGAATCAAGTCGATCATTTTTCGTCCTCCTCCTCCCGTGTAGGCAGGTGGTAAGGGATTACCATATGCTCTTCCTCCTCCCGTCTCTTCTTTTTCAAATCCTCCTTCATCTTCCTCTCATCCATATCTTCCTTCATCATCCCAGCCCTCTTCTACTCCTCCTCCTACTCCTTCATCTATTCCTCCTTCATTCAATCCTCTTCCTCCTCCTCCTCCTGCTTCTTCTTCTTCTCTTCTTTGATCTGCATCTGAGAATTCACTCACTTCGGCTGTCTCTGTCGACATGATATCGTAGTAGTGATCAACAGGAGGACAGTGTCAGCTCCTATGTTTGGTTTTTGTTCGTTTG